>JAXQJV010000140.1:0-37455 GCA_037042255.1 Penicillium sp. PG106-07D | reverse complement strand
AGCAAGATTCACATCAATGATCTCAAAGATCTTGGTCGTTTATGATAGCCAAACTGGGAAGCTGTTTGGAATAACAACATGGCGCCTTTGTGGATAGGCAGTTCGGGACATAAACGGTAGTCAATGCTCACTGGCAAGAAGCCGGCGTGCAGGAGGATCTGCGTTTGGTCGTGCCGAATGTCCGTCCGGGTTGAGATGACATGTCCTCCGCCGTGGATCATAAGCGCTATCGCCATGCAGGGACAATCAGCCTTCTGTATCTTATCATGAAGTTTCCCCGGGTTGTCAAAAGTATGAATATTCATTTCTCCCTTATCACTGGCGCAAAATGTCTCCGAATCAAGGTAATAAAAGACTGATGATTTTACGTACCGACAGGGAGGGGTCTCTGGGAGTCCCTGAGCCCCTCGGGATAATAGATATCAGCGGAAAGCGGGATTCCGTCGCGCTCAGCGAATACAACTGTCTCAATATCGACGGAGGCTGACCATTTCGCCGGTTTTGCCGAATGAGCATGGGGTGGGGGAGTAAGAGTGATGGCCTCTGATGCCCCGGACCCGGAGACCAATCGCGCGAGTCCCTGAACGTCCGTTATGGTAGCAAAATCAGAGTGTGAGATGAAAACCCCAAATCGCTTGTTCAGCTCGGAAAAGAGCTCGGTGGCAAGGAGCGAATCTACCCCCAGCTCTTCTAGATTGGAGCTTGATGAGATCTCCTCTATCGGAATTTCGAGGACGTCGGCCAACATTTCGGTTATCTTGACCACGGGCTGAGTCGCTCCTGGCGCTGGTTGGTATGGCACCGGCAGCTGTTCAGGCACCGTGGTTGTCGGCGCAGGAATATATCCTGGTGTCGAGGTGCCCAGTGAGACAGAACTAGGCGCCGAGACATCCTCTGAACCGGAGATAAGTCGAGACAAGCCCCGAACATTGGTGGCTGTCGCAAATTCCGTGTGAGATACGGACACGCCGAAGCGTTTACTCACCTCCGAGAAGAGTTCGGTGGCAAGAAGAGAATCGACACCCAATTCCTCCAGACCAGACTCTGATCGAATCTCTTCCAGCGGAACCTCCAGGACATCTCGCAACATTTCCTTGACCCTTTGCAACGATCGCAAGGGAATCTTCGTTGCCTTGACGGCCCCGGTCGTCTCCAGCGGGTGGTTGGCATCTTCTGGGACGGATATAACAGGAGCTGCAAGGTCTGTCCTCGAAGCTCTCGAATGCATTCCAGTGCGGGCTTCCTGGATGGGAAGAGTTCTTAGAACCGAGGTCGCATTCGACGGTTCAGTCTTTCCGACCGTCGTGCACTTTGCCTGACTATTTAATTTCCCTAGGACCTTCTTCAAAGACTTGATCGAGACCTTCTGAAACTCAATCGACATGATTGTGAGCACAATGTCCCCAGTGGCCGGTTCGAAGACAAAAATATTGCATGTCAGCCGCCTGGGGCTCGGGATCTCGTACTTTGAGTACGCTCTCCAGGCCTTGTTCTCATCTCTCGCGGTGTCCACGAATCTTTGAGTAAACACGACATCGTTGATGTAGTTGCACACCCACATCTCGCCATCCTCTGGGAGAGAGAAGCAATTAGCGAGGATCCCGGACACCTGGGTGAAACTGTCAATCAAGACAGGATCGCAAAATCCTACTCCCATGCCTTTCGGTCGCATTGGGGGAAGAGTAATGTAGGCGGTGGCTTCGTTGCCCAAATTATAGATACTGTGGATGCCATGGTAATAATCGAGGTAGGTCACAACGCGCCTCATGGCCTGGTAAGCAGTTGGACCCTTGAAACCAATCGACTCGGGAGAGTTTTCGATCTGGCTGCACCGTGCGAGCATGAGGGTTTGGAGAGTCTGAAAATGGCGGATAGAATCCGGAACACTGGGGTTGGATACCGTGATGCGTCCAGTAGCGTGTGTGAGTGGAGTGGTACGCTCGATCTGCGTGAAGAGTGTAAACTCCCATGCGCCGGGCTGCGCTGTTTGCGCCACTAGTCGAACAAAGACTCGTCCCTCTGGATTGACGACGAGCGGTGAGGACATAGATAGGTTAGAGATGTGCGGCACGTAATCGGTTTGCGCATTTGACAGCATACGGGACGCCGTGAGAACAAATTCGTTGTACAGGGAAGCCGGGACCAAGGTTTGCTCCACCACTTCATGCCCCTTTGTGTTAAGCTGATAGAGTTCATGCGCAGGATTTATCTCAAATATGGCCTCTCCCTGACTATTCTGGGTTGAAAGGAGCGTGACTAGGTCACGAATTGGGCTGACCGGAGCCGAATCACTCGTAGGGGTCTCGGTGACTGATACCCTGGGTTTGTACTCAAGCCAATGAGATACCTTAGCGAATTGATAGGGGGGAAGATTGATCCAGTTGTAGTATGAGTGCTGAGAGCGGTGGAATGACCAGAACTGCGCTCGTACCCCATTGGCCCAAAGACGACAGGTGGCCTGGGCGAGGTTCGCAGGGGCTTCTGCGCTTCTCAGAACAGTGGATATGTAGATGTGTTGTTGTTGATCTGCCATGACTGCTCGCTTGACCATTGGTATAATTGGTGACCCTGTCCCGGCCTCGAGCCAGATGATGGGTCCTTTCAGGCACTTCTCGACTCTCCTGACAGCATCCAGGAAGTAGACGGGCATTCGCGTATGTCGGACAACCTGCTCCGCCGTGATCGTGGACCAGTCATCGTCTTTGGAGCAAGCCTCGATGGGAATTACAGGGGGGCTAAGCTGAAGTCCGCCCGTTACCTGCAGAAATTCAGGGAGGATAGGATCAAGCAGCTGGGAGTGAAACGCATGGCTGTTTTCCAGATATTTGAAGCGGATTTTGCCAGGGAGAGATTGGGCAGCCTTTTCCACGGCCCGGATGGATGTCTGGTTGCCAGCAATGACGAAGCTGCGCGGACCGTTATAGCACGCAATCTCAGCCGTAAAGTCCTGCGACTGCTGCTTGGCAAGAGCAAGTACATCATCCACTTGTAACTTGTCGCCTTCTATGGCAAGCATGATTCCATTCGTAGGGCCGCAGTGCCTCACCATCAGTTTGGCACGCTCCGAGACGGCTCGGATTGCGTCGAGCAGCGAGAGCGATCCAGCAATGCATAGAGCAGTCAGTTGACCGAAACTGTGGCCGATCATGCGATCGATCTTCACACCACAATCCAACCAGCACTTGGCACACGAATACTGGATCGCGAACAGCACGGAATGCAAAGCAACAATATCATGAATCGGCTCAGGGTCAAATATTGTTGGGAAGAGACTGGGAAGGGACAGCTGCTGAGTGAGCACCAAGTCGCACTCGGCCTGTGATGATGACGCATTAGTAAGTCGATCCAAAGTGGGGGAGGAGACTTTCGGCATGACTGACCAGATGCTGTTGGAGAAGCACGCTATTGTCGTAGAGGGATTTCGAGATATGTGCTATCTTGCCGTCCTGGCCGCCGAAGCACATCACTACGGATGGTGTCTGGGTGGGGATCTTCTGCAGCTCGATGGTGCCAGATGCAGCCCCCTCGAGTTGATTTGCCAGGCCCTGAGTACTGGTACTCACCAAGACCAGCGTGTTCTCAAAGTCTCGATTCTGCTTGATGGCCAGATTATAAGCGACGTCGCCCAAATCTTTCCCGGACAGTGATGTCTTGAGGACCTCGCAGTAGGATTGAATTGCTTCCGTCGTTTTTCCGGAAATGAAGATAGGAAAATGAGAAAGCTTGACCTGAGCCGTGGGAGGCTGCGACCTTTCTTGAACCACCATCGCAGCATTGTTCCCTCCTGCACCATAGTTATTGATCAAGGCGACGCGTTTAGTGGCCTTCCACTCGCGTGAGTGCGTCGGGATCAGCACATGATCGTTACCCAGGGGCTCGATTTTTGGGTTGAGCTGTCTGAAATTGGCGAGCTTGGGAATCGTTTTGTGTTGCATCATCAAGAGAGTTTTGATGAGCGACGCCACTCCGGATGAAGCTTCGGTGTGGCCGATGTTGTCTTTGACGGAACCGACGTACACGTCGTCTGGCCGGTGGAGACCCCCAAAGGCCTCTCGGATGCTTTTGAACTCGATGGGATCCCCCACCTGAGTGCCCGTTCCATGCGCTTCTACGTAGGTGACGTCGGCAGCAGCCGTTCCGGATCGTGCCAATGCCTTCTGGTAAAGGGCATATTGCGATGGTCCGTCCGGCACTGTGATAGAGGAAGCGTTACCTCCCTGGTTCACGGCAGATCCGGTGATGACCCCCAGCACAAAGTCGCCGTTGCGCACTGCCTCTCGAAGGGGCTTCAAGACCACTATACCTGCTCCTTCAGCTCGGCAATAACCATCTGCATCGACGTCGAATGCCTTGGATGGCCCCGTGGGACTAAGGAAACCGGCCCCGATCAGGTTCTGAGTCATCCGAGAACTAGACATGGCACAAGTACCTCCGGCTACGGCAACGGAGCAGTCTTTGGTTTGAAGTGCCTGGGGATGGGACAGTTAGCACTCACGACGGTGTGGGGTCGGAAAGGGAGGGGGATTGAGGGCCAAGGAGAGTATGACAAAGAAAAAAGAACATCACTCACCTGGCAGGCAGTGTGGATCGCGACAGCAGCGGCAGAGCATGCCGTATCCATCACCATGGACGGTCCAGTCCAACCTAAGCAGTGGCTGACTCGACCACTGATGAAAGATCTCAAGGTCCCGGTAAGCGAGAAGGCACTGACCGGGTGAGACGTGACATTGTCGAAATAATCGTCGTTGGCGGACCCGATGTAGCAGCCGATTTCCTTGTCAAATCCATCGGAGTGGAGGCCGTAGCATCCAGCTGACTCCATGGCCTCGTAGGCGACTTGGAGACACAATCGTTGCTGGGGATCCATAGATTTGGCTTCGCGTCCTGAGATGCCAAAGAATCGGTGATCGAAAAGGTCTAGACGCCGCACGTAACCGCCCCAGAAGGGCCCCTTGGGCTCCCGCACCAATTCTGATGGTTTGAATCGATCCTCGGGCATCTGCTGGATCACACATCTGCCCTCGCTGATGAGGTCCCAGAACTCCTCGATCGTGTCGGCACCGGGATATCTACAAGCCATCCCAATTACCGCAATAGCCGAATCAGGGATCAAGTCGGGGTCTTCCAAAGCTATAGTCGATGGCACGGATGGCGTGTATGCGGATGCACCCGTGTCTCTGTGATCGACCTCTTGGTCTCGAATGCCGTTGAGAATATCCGGGGATGATCCCGTGCTGGCGGCTTCGCTGGCAATTCGAGGGACAATGACTTTTTCGCCAAGGGTGATATAGCGATAGTTCGTGTTCTTCTCTTTCATCGCCTGGCGAAGGGTATCAAACACTCTGTCCCATCGCGATTGGTCCGTCAAAATGGAATGAAGCGCAAGGCTATGGATGGCCCCGTGAGTGATGATCTCGCCTGTGATATTGGACACAAGAGCGCTGTTCAATGCTCCGGCGTCTGGCAGCGTGAACCGTTCATCTTGTTCACAGAGAGTCATGATGGCGCGAAGACCAGGAAGATTGACCCGGTTATGCCACCGGCCCCGTGGCGCGAGCTGCATGGAGAGCACGTTCCTCTTCGCAAGGTCGGCTACAAAGGAGTCTACCTGACGCCCCGGGATCGTGATCGTGGCAGTCTTGTAATCTGTGATACATGATATATAGCCCTACCCTGCCTGTTAATTCGTTCCCAGTGCAGATTTCGGTGCCGTGCTCGACTGACCTTGGGGTATATTTTCAACGTGTCGTGTAGATACTGCAACTCGGCCGCAGATCTCCATCGTACCGCGAGAGCAGATGCACACCCCAGCTCATGCGTCGCGTGAAGTGCATCTAGATCCACCAGGGCACCCATGCACAAGGCCAGTCGCACAGCATTGGAAGCCCATTTTTGGAATTGCGCCGCATCCCTCGAGCCGGAGACCGCGGCGGCGGCGAGAAAGCCTGAACAAAACCCCTGTACATCGCCAATATACATCTCATTGGATACTCGACCATCCAGGCCATGACTGAGCTTCCAGAAGCCGACGATATGCGAAGCGACCGTCAGTGGGCTAACGAGAACGTTGAGGGGTCCCTCAGAGAGTGTCGGTAGCATGCCTCCCTTGAAGAAGTGGGAGAGCTCCGTCAGCATCTTCTCACCTGGAAGCCTGTCAAGCTGTGGCCAAACCCCCAAAAGGGCAGGCCATATTGCTTGCAGCCCAGAAAGTGTTTCGGCCACGAAGTGCAAGTCGGGGTGCTCCTGCACGAATGTACGTAGCTCCAGCATTTCTGTAGGCGTCATCGTCCCCTGAGGACCAAACAAGACTGAGAGAGCTTCGCGACTCCCATTTGTGCGGTGGTGTTGGTCATACATTCTAGGTACGGGGCGATGAGAAGGGGGAGAGTGACGGGAAAAGTGGTCGCACACGAGGAAGAATTAGGAAATATCACACTAATAAAAAACCAGCTCAACCTTTTCAATATTCTGATGAGCACTCGAATATTCAGCATTCAATTGCAGATTGGGATGGATCGGGACCGCTGCCCTAGCCACCTCTAGCGTGAAGCAGCTTATAGAAGGAGTGTAGGCGTAGTGATACATAGCGCTCGACACCATTACAATACGCTGTTATCCCGTAATAGATCTCGAACAGCCGATACCGGTGTAATGTTCTTGCTCGGCGTACATGACGTACTGTGATCTTGTCTTGCGTATTTCGCTCCGTCTCATACCACCCACCGTCCCCAATACTACGATATTTCGTCTGTTCGCGAGGCCCACTCCGGCTCCATGCGTTTTTGACTGATTACGACCTTGTCAGCTGAGAGGTTTCATCAGGGATTCCTGCAAACGCTTGGCAAAGCGCCTAGGGCTGAGCATTGGATCTGCAGCGTCTTGGCAAGGGGCGGCACACGCGGTCATAGGTACTACTGTGCTAGTGTACTGTCTAGCGCACTTGTCAGTAGTGACCGTACGCGGAACTACCTGCAGGGAGCCAGGCACCATGGATTTACAGCATCGGCATACCCAAAGCACATGGCTGGGGAAACGTCAGCCTCGACTCTCCAGCCATGCAGCGGCCCCCACGGGATTTGGGTCATTTGTCCTAGACCACACGGGTGCGCTTCTTCTAGTTGTGGAGGTCTCAAATGTAACCTCAATAGCATCACTTGATTGACTCGTCAATCTATGTGAATGCGCTGAACGTGCGCCGGTGTTTGGATGGCATAGAAGTCAGAGCTTTGTTTGTCCCATTGGGCCTATGTACTCGAAATACGGTGTCTCTCACGTCGATTCCATTGACGAACTTCTCACCCTATCCGTCCCGTGTGAAGAGGGCAGACCGGCCTGGATCAAGAGTCATCATGTACCCCTTCAGCTCGACCTGATAATGCAATTCACCAGATACTCCAGCCTCTCCGCTGGGGATAGTTTCCCGACAAGGAAACGGGAAATCAGAAGCGCAGACGCAATGTGATCGGAGCGTCCGTATACAGCATCCTATGTACCTATTTATCAATCCTAAGATTCGTCTATATACATTCACAACCTGAGCGAACGTTATATCGCATTGTGCCCCTTCGCCTATCTTTGATTGCCCCATTGACGCCCAGGTTGCTTTACTTAGAATCGGCTAGTATTCACAGTGTCAGTCAGCCAATCCGCCACCCTTCACTACCTCCAAAGTCGCAACGCCATTGATCCCCGTAGAAGTACCCAGAAGCTCGGCGAAGAGACCGACCAAATTTCGGACCGCCTGCGAGTCAATCTGGTGATGACAGACTATACGGGCGCCGTCTAGAGTAACATGATATCGCTTGCCCATCTCAATGAGAGTGCTCGGGTCAATCCCTGCGGCATCAATATCGAGCCACACTAGGTTCGTCTCGACGTCTTTGCTCAATTTCCCTCCTCTCTTGACCCATTCCTTCCCTACCCGTTTAGCCAGTCGATGGACCCGACTTAGCATGGGACTTGTGATTTCAGCGCCGGTCCCAAAGTGCTCAAAGAGGGCTTCCCGTGCGGCTGCGGTGAGAACGCCTCCCTGCCTCATGCCACCCCCAATGGCCTTGCGCGTCCGTCGCATCTGTAGAATTGTCCTCCGATCGCCCAAGACCATTGCCCCCATTGGGGCACCCAGGTTCTTGCTGAAATCCACCGAGACAAGATCAACCAGCGTGCAATAGTCTTTGAGCGTCCCGCTCCCCGCGGCGACAGCCTCGAAAAGCCGTGCTCCATCGAGATGCGTCTTCACCCCATGCCGGGATGCCCAGGCGCGAATGCGGCGCAGCTCGTCCAGAGGGAGAATGACACCACCTGCCGTGTTCTCCAGTGAGATAATGCCAGTTGGACATTTATGCACATCGTCAGTGAGGATGGCATGTCGCTCCAGATCCTCCACCCGTAGATATTTGCCATTCGATGGTGTAATGGGCTGCGGCATGGCCCCGCTGAGGACCGAGGTCCCTCCCCCTTCGAAGTTGATGCTGTGAGACTCCGCGTCCAGAAGAATTCCACATGGTCTAGTCGTAACGAGCGCGTGGAGACACAGTTGATTTGCCATAGTGCCGGTAACAACGAACATGCCGTCCTCCCGGCCCGTGATCTTGGCCACATGTGCCTCGAAGTCGCACGTCGTCTGATCCTCCCGAAAGACATCATCACCCAGCGTCGCTTCCACGATAGCTGCGAGCATGCGAAGGCTCGGACGGGTGATCACGTCGCCTTTGGACCGCGTTTTGTATCAGCAAGATTCTTGTAGATTCATGGGACGAGGGCTTTTCTTACTCCTGAAGTCATTCCGCGCCGGACCTGGTTGACCCCATGCAATGGTTCCTTCCAAGGAGTGCAATACATCCAAGGTGGACGGCCGAACAACACCTGAAATGTGTAGAGCCTCATGCATCTTTGCTGATGCGGTCTTTGCCTTAGGAGCTGTGTGGTGTAGAAACCGGTCACGGCCTGGTGTAGGTATTTAACAATTCCTAGCGCGCGTGAACAAGAAAGATTCCAGGAAGAACAAAGCTAGACTAGAGAGATACTCAAGTGGAACAAAGCTGGGGTAGGTGAGATAGACTCGATGCCACGGCAACTTGGGAAAAACCATCATTTCCTTCGGGTCCGCCTGGTGAGCGGACCTGCCACTCCCAGCCGTGGGAGCCCGGCTGGTGCATCAGTTAGTCTAACGTAAGACTAAATTCTGACGGAGGGGTGTAAAACAAGATTTAAAAAATAATTTTTTTGCCCCATGCCAAACCGAATTGCAACGGTAATTTGGCCGCTGCCGATGACACTAATCCCGTCCTTTTGTCTCATATTCACAACGACACACCTGCTCAGTACTTAAGAGCAGTCGATAGTGTTGTTCCCAGGCTTTAGATGCGCTTGTTAGATCCCTAGCCAGCGCAATAATGACTGTTACATCTTCCTCGTCCCGGCCAGAGCCCCGATCCTTTCCCCTAGGAGAAAGTCTTCCTCCACATAGCATACATGTATGTGATCCTTGCTCTTCATGCCCCAGCGGGGCTCATGAAATTCTGCTCTAGGCTGTCAGTGTTTCCATTCCCACATGGGACGAAATCGAGCGGTATATGAAGGCCGACCCGACAATCCACAGCAAGCTGCAGTCCGACTATCCCAGGCATGCGAGCCCCAGCGCCCTTTCCGTGCTCGTGATGTATCTTTCTAATTGCTGATAGCTGCTATCAGATTCTACCAGCACGCAATTGTCTCGAAGTTGAACAATGCGGTGCTTGCCCGGGTCGGGGTGCCTGGACCTGGACGGTGCGCTGTTTTCCCTTCGATCGATGGGATGCAACGATGTATAAAGCATCTCCGCCAGAGAGTGGAGATGGAAGTCCCCATTCAGGCAGTGGAATTTTGTCTAGATCAGAAGGTATCCCGGGAGACACGGATCTGGAGTCACTTCTATGCGGTACTCTTTCCTGAGCAGTTCAAGCAACACGTTGAAGAATTCTGGGGCTGTTTCGGGGACGGAATCTCCAGCCGTCACGCTCAGTTCTGCTTGGAGAGGCTTCCCTTCATGCGCGCGATGGGCATGGATTCACCCTTGCCAGCCGATACAGTTCATCATGACGTGAGGAGTATCCCCACTGTGCCGTGGCGGCATTCGGATCGCGACACCAAACACGAGCTCAAGACTCTGATTGCGAAATGGGCGACTTCCTCGCATCCGGGGGAAGCCATGATCCAGCCGCAAGATGTCTTCCTTTACCCCAAGGGCATGTGCGCCATCGGCACCCTAGCTCGGGTGCTCGTTCCCAAAAATTTATCTGCCGCGTCTGAGGCAATTGTCTTTGGGTGGCCGTACGGGTCAACGCCCAAGTGTGTCAAAGGAAGCGGCTACGAGCGCTTTACCTTCTACGACCAAGGCACATCTGAAGAGCTGGATGAGCTGGAGACCCGGCTGGCTTCGGGGACTCGTATCGCATGCCTTTTCTGCGAAGTCCCCTCCAATCCACTCTGCGCCACTCCGGACCTGCATCGAATCCGCCGTCTCGCCAATCAGTACGACTTTGTCGTCGTCTGCGATGAGACTATAGGGACATTCGTCAACGTTGACGTGCTGCCGTACGTCGACGTCGTCCTGACCAGCTTGACCAAGATTTTCAGTGGAGCGTGCAATGTGATGGGCGGAAGGTAGGACTGGCTTGTTGCAGGGTCTATGTGAACCAATGCTAACTGTTCGTCTGTGCGGCTTGTCCCTTTCAGCTTGGTCTTAAACCCACGATCCCGATTCTACGAGCGAATCCATACGAAACTCAGCGAAAACTACCAGGACCTCATCTACCCTTTAGACGCAAAGGTGCTCCTGGAGAATTGTATCGACTTCCCTCTACGGGTGCAGACTGCCAGCCGTAACGCAGTGACCATCGCTAACTACCTACGCCATCACCCGTCTATTGCGACAGTCAATTATCCCACCATGGTGGCCACCACATCCCTCTACGAACGGTACCGTCGGCCTGGAGGCGGCTACGGATCCTTGATCAGTATAATTTTTCGACATCCGGACAGCGCCATGCGGTTCTACGATCAAATTGACGTGTGCAAGGGTCCCAGCTTTGGCACCAATTTCACGCTGGTGCTTCCGTATTCGCAGCTGGCACATGCGTTCGAATTGGATTGGGCGGAATCACGGGGCATGCCAAAACACATCATCAGAGTCAGTGTGGGACTGGAGGAGGAGCATGTGTTGCTGGCCCGATTTGACCAGGCCTTGAAAGAAGTCGAGAAGCTCGAGCGCCAGTAGAGGACGGGTTCGCGTCGACTTTGAATGGTTGCATTTTGATGATCCGCTTTTGCTGGAAGACTCTGTCACGATAGGGACGTTGTGCCTTACCGTTAGTGTGGTGTCATTTTAGTCTATGATGAGACGAGGGTACGTTCTTTCAGGGATATGTGTGTCTGCGTATCAGACGTAAGTAGCTTAAATATTCAAATGTCAGCAACGTGGTATGAATTACCTGGTGGTACTGTATGTAATGTTTTAAAGGAAATACCGTACTCCGGATATACCAAGATCGAAAAGTTCTTGAAACACTTTGAATTCATGTCCGATTTCCGTAATGACTCTTGTTAATTCTTCGTGAAGAAATAATACTTGCAAACTCTTGAAACAGTAATTTGAAATACTCCTTGTAATACATCTTCGTATTACGTTATCACTGTTACCGCCGCCCACAGAGCGGTACTGTCCAGACTCTAATTACCTGTACGGCGTACCTGACCTAGAACCCACAACCCCACCTGCTCCAAGAGGAACCGCCCCGACGGGCGGCCCGACGGGGGACCGAAGGTGGCCCCACTAAATCCCGAGTTCCCCCCAACAACTCCCGGATATCAGATTGGATACTGCACGTCGGAATAACCTTAATAGGTTGGCCTAGTCGACCTTAGAGGCTTAGAGCTTACTTGCTGAAGATCGATCTTACATCAGAAGGAGGTACTAGTGTTTTAGTATGCTCACCGCTGCACCTTGGATCAGCCACAATCGTCGGCAATCATAAGCAATTCGGTAAAAACAAGTCCGTCGAGCAAGCGATGTAACATCAACCACCTCCGGAAGAATATTTATTACCTCAGATTAGAACATCATGGCTCTGTCAGATTGCCAAGCGTGTGATTTGGACCCCAAATGAGCCAATGCTCCAGGCCTAGCAAATCCGTCACGACTGCGCCTGGACGGCCCGGCATCTTGGCGATGGAAGGTCAGAATGCAAGCAGCAGCTGTCTTAGCCCCCATGTGGTATCGGCTCCTCAAGCCCTAGGCCAAGAAACATATTGTTTCAAGTAGGATGCGTACGTGTCGAATGGAACGTGCAATGCGCCAAGACACGAGTGAGAAGCATTGCCTCCACCTTCGCTTGGGTGTAACAGATCACTTTGAGACAAGTGAGAGAGCAGCCAGGTCACAATTTCCAAGTGGTAGGTAGATTGGCATGTGAGACTCTCCCTGTTCGTCTTTGAAGATCCTCACACCGTGATTTTTCATTGAGTCTACCAGAGCCATTCAACTCTACCTTCACACACGATCCGTTTGTTGTCTTGAGTAGAAATTCCCGTGGTCAGGATGGATTACACCACGCGCATGCTATCAAGTCCCCCCAAGGACCCTACCGCTGCCGTAAGGAATACCCGTTGATGAGTGATCTCCATCTTCCTCCAATCTTAATACTAATCATCAGCCCAGGTCCTCATCGATGCAGATCGACAGGGGCGCACCATCTCGTGGCTGGAGTATGCTTCCACCGTCAAGCGAATCGCAGTTGGGCTGCAGGACTTGGGCTTCGCGGAGAAAGAAGCCGTCGGACTGATCAGCGTCAATGAGATATACTACTATGTGCTCGGAGACGGGGTGATCGCCGCCGGGGGCATCTTCTGCCCCTTGCCCACGACCTCCCTGGACCAGCTTGGGCTCTACATCGAAGCCGCGCAGGTGAGCTGGCTTTTTGTCAGTGCCGAGTTCCTCGAGCCAATCCTCCTGGCAGCACCGCAGTGGAAGATCAACAAGGCGCGCATTCTCGTCTTCGACCCGCCAGGCCGCGAGCCCTATTCGGGCCGCCTCCCGCGGTTTAGCAGTCTGCTTAGCGCGGACGAAGGGCGGTGGACAAACCCTTACCAGGGCCAGAATCCCAGGGAACTGATATGTGTGCGCTCCTTTGGCAGCGGGACATCTGGATCAATCAAAGCCATTGAGATCTCACATGCGGCTCAACTGGCCCGTCTGGATGCTCCGATCTTCGCGCCCAGCCCCCGCGATACCGCGTGGCTGCAGAACATTGGCATTTCCCACGTCAGTAGCTTCTATATGTGTCAGCGAGCGTGTACAGGAAAACTGCCCATGGCGCTGACCGAAGTGGACGACCCAACCGCACTCCTTGATCGCATCCAGGCGCTGCGGATCAGCCAGATCCAACTGCCGCCGGCCGTTATGGAGGGCATGACCGAGGCGATCACTTCGGGGCGCCGGTCGCGGAACGCACTCGAGTCCCTGAGCACCATTTTGATTGGGGGCACTTTTTCGCGGAAGGCCTCGGTCGAGGAATTCACGGCGCTCTTACCCAGTCACACCCGCCTGCGAACGGGCTATGGCAGCACCGAGGCCGGAATCGTCTCCATGACCCCCATTGACGGACCGTGGGATCTGGGGTATACGGGCTATCTGAGCCCCCATGTGGAGCTGAAGTAAGTGAAAACCCTGGCGCGTTCCCGGGGATCAAATATCCACTGCAAGCATGCCGCATGGGCCCTGACGAGATCATCATTCCAGGATTATCGATATCGAGACCGGGCAGGAGCTGGACCCCCATACTCCGGGCGAAATTTGCATTCGCTCTCCGGAGAATATGTCGGGATTCTGTAATAATCCTATCGCCACCGCTGCTGCGTTCATTCCGGATGAGAAGGGCCCCTGGTTGAAGACCGGCGACAAGGGCTACTTGGACCCGAAGAACGGACAGCTAGTTCTGCATGCTCGCTACCACGAACTCATCAAGATCGGCGATGAGACCGTCCTCCCAGTGACGGTGGATGACGTGCTGATGGAACATCCCGGCATAAAGAAAGCCGCCATCACCTCAGTCGTGTCTCGGCAGAACGAACTCGATCTCGAAATCATTGCGTATATAGTGCGGCGGGAAAATACGAACATCACCGCACAGGAGGTGGTGGATTTTGCGGCAACGAAGCTGCCCAAGCACTGTGTGCCCACGGGTGGTGTCATCTTTACCGAGAACCTCCCTCGAAGCTACGCAGGAAAGGTCCAACGGAACAAGTTGGCGCAGTGTCCTGTTTTGGATGGTTCGGTCAAGCATTTGGAGATTTCGCTAGCGGCGTAGGTAGAGAGTCCATTCACGTACGATCACACACGAGGTAGGATGAGGAGAGCCCGCGAGCGACAACAGAGATTCTGGCAATAGGCCAAATTTAACGCCGATAGTGATGATTGGAGATACGGAGGTAGCAGCGCGTTGTGCAAGCTCAAGCAATCAAGGACTTTCGGTACATCTCTTCCTCCTTCTCAATACAGATCTTCAAATTCTCCTCTTTTTTGAACCCATGTCCTTCTCCTTCGAAGACGATTAATGTTACTTCCTTCCCACCTTCCTTCAAAACCTTCTCCATGTCCAGCGCCTGCTGCAAGGGCACAACAGGATCCTCGGATCCCTGAAACAGTAGCACCGGAGTGCTGATATGCTCTGAGTGGAAACAAGGGCTTCGCTCGCGGTAGATCTCTTCCTGCCTGTCTGGAGAGGTATCGGAGGGAAAGAGAAGGTTCAATACATAGCGCGACTCAAATTTATGCGTCATTTCCACGAGCCGTTTCAGGTCACCAATTCCAAAGAGGGAGCAGCCGGCCGCGAAGACGCGGGAATGAGTGACGAGCGCCTGCAGCACGGTGTAGCCGCCCGAGCTGCCTCCCCGAATAGCAACGCGCTGTCGGTCGATCTGCTTGTGGCGGGCAAGGTGGTCGATACACGAAAGGGTATCCTCAATTTCCTTGATGCCCCAGCCGTAGTTCAAGTCGTCCCGGTACGCCCGCCCGAACCCGGTCGAGCCGGCATAATTAACGTGGGCATAAGCGTATCCCCGGGAGGTGAAGTACTGTGTTTCCAAGGCGAGGGCTGGCGACACATGCGCCGTGGGGCCGCCGTGAATGTTGATTATCAGCGGGGGCAGAGATCCCGGTGGACCTTCGAAGGACGGGTTGTGCGGCGGGACAAAGATGGCATGGGACGGCCTGGCACGATCCACTCCATGCGTCCGGGGGAAGGTGATTTTCTGTGCCGGTGAGAAGACCTCCACGGGCACCTCGATCGCCGCCGAGCTCCTCAGCAGTTGCTTCTCGCTTGGCCGGGTAAGGTCGATACGGTAGACCGCTGGCGGCGTAGTAGCCGTACCCCCTGCAATGGCAAATGTGGTAGGGGAGATGCATCGCAGGCCGTTCCATCCGATATGCACGATATCTATGGGTAGCTCGGTCACAGCAGCGGTAATCGTGTCGTAGGTGATGATTCCCGTGGCACCGGCTCGAATGTACGCGATTGCGAGTGTCCGTTCGTCCAGAAATCCGTAGGTCGAGCTATTGCGTTGATCAGCTGGTCATCCGACCTTCACCATAGGGAGAACACCCTACGTTCCAAGAAACCATTCCGCTTTCCCCATCTCGGCCTCTTCATATCCCTTCAGGTGTATATATTCGACGATACCGGTCGCGGGGTCGTAGCGGTACAACTGCCACATTCCCTCAGGCTCATCGACAAACCACAGCTTTCCGTCGGCGCTCCATCTTGGCTGACAGACCGCAGACGCGAGCGACTTTCCAGCTACGTGCCTGGCATCAGCAACATGGCCATCCTGAGTCCAAGCGGCGACATAGAGTTGACTGCCCGTCCAGGGCATATCTGGATGATTCCACTGGGTCCAGCTGATATTCGTCCCACCGGTGCTGAATCGCGGGTGGGAGTAGAAGTCGGCACCATGGACCACGACTCTCGCGGTTTTCGTCACGGTCTCAATCACCACAATGGAATCCACTACTTTCCCGTCGTCACGATGGACTTCCTGGACGGCCAGAATCCGGCCCGCCTGGGCGCACGAGGTGTCAAAGTCCGCATAATGGACTTTGGGACTTGTGCTCCCCTGGAGAATCTCGGTCACGGTCCCGTCGGACGCGAGAAAGAAGACCCCGTTCGTGTTGTAGTCAGTGAAAACGATGCGTCCATCTGGACACATGGCGGTGGCGCCACCGCCATAGGTGTTGATTTTCGCCGTTGCATTGAACGCCGGGGGCAAGACGTCTTCGCTCTGATCGCCCGTCAGGCGAACGATGACACTCCGACCATTTTCGGCGGGTCGACTTTCCACCACATAGACGTCCTGGGTTTTGGGCTAGAAAGCTGATAAGCCACAGCAAGGTCTCAACTTTATGGGGAAGGACGACATTACCTGGACGAGCAGTTCCGAAAAGATCACTGTCTGGGTGGAGGTCATCGACGCCGAGATGGGGCTAGTGAATGTGCCATACGGGGCAACTTGTTTCTGTATGAATCCCATTCTGACTGTCGTGGTGTCACGGGCAGCGAATTTTGGTGGCCTGGCCTGGCAAGAACACCTGTGCAGCCGTGAATGTGCAGCTTATATCAGCCGCGGCGCAGAACTGAAGCGGGCGTCCACGCCTCGTGACAACGCACCCAACATGACTGGCATCGACTCGCAGAACTCAGGCTCTGGCTTTGTCATCTGCATCGAAAATCCCGCGTTGAAGACCAGGTGAGGGAGATTCAGGGGCAAAGGGGCTCCGGAACGATGGCGGCGCCTCATCTCACCAATTCCAGGTCTTTGCATCCAGGAGGAGGACAACTCATCTGCTTGGCATCAGCCCCGTACTTGGCCTCGGTCGCTTAGAAAGAGGAGACAGGTTAGGGAGGAGGCGATCCCCGCAGGATTCTAGGTTAGTCCCACGCCGGGTGACATTGCAGGTAGTGGGGGTCATCCACACTGACTGTCAGATTCCGACTGGCAGATTCCGACTAGCCGAAGGGGAAGAAAAGTGGAGGTTGCAAAAGATCAAGTGGGGGCCACCCCTATGACAATCCGGTCAGGTAACTTACCATTACCAGACGAATTTCGACTACTTGCGTTCTGAAATACCAAAAACACTCATGACGCTTACGCGACAAAACTCGTAATCTGATGTTGGGTTGTAACACGCAGCCCGATGCTACAGTTGAGGGAGAAATATATATAGAGAGGTAGATGTTTCTGTCAAAATATAATGGACTGAGACTTCCTCTGCGATCAGTAACCGACTGTGAGGGTATTCACTGCGTGCCTCTAGCTACGTCGAATCTTGTTGACCAGGGAAAAGAAGTCAACGCACAACAACAAAAGCAGTTGAATGGAAAACGAACGGCACACCTCATCATGAACGCCCCCGAAGAAGACCCCGTCTACCTTCCCCCAACCGTCAAGCTTCAGTGCCAGACGGAAGATTTCCGGTTGCGCGTCCCCTCGACCATCGCTCGCGGGAGTCAAATCGTGGCCAATGTGATCACGGTTTCCCTAATCGCCGGCGATGCCACTGGCCGCGGTGAAGCGATCCCCTCGGAACGATATGAGGAATCCGTGGAGAGCGTGCTGGCGACGATCGCCCGGGTGGCTCCGCTGATTGAGGGCAAGCCAGATCGCGCTTATCTCCAGACCATCCTCCCCGCGGGCGCGGCTCGTAATGCTATTGACTGCGCCCTCTGGGATCTCGAAGCCAAATACACCGGCGTGCCCGCCTTCCAGCGCGCGGGCCTGAGCCCCCCGCAGCCCGTCACCACCGCCGTGACCATTTTCCTCGACAGCCCGGAGGCCATGGGTGCCAGCGCGGCGCAGGAAGCCGCCCGACCCCTTTTGAAGGTCAAGTTCGGCGGCAAGGATGACGAGCCTCGACTCCGCGCCGTCCGGGCCGCCGCGCCCGCGGCGACATTGATTGTTGATGCCAACGAGTCCTGGACGGTGGAGGAGCTACCCGCCTTTCTTGCCATCTGCCAGGAACTCGGGGTCCAGATGGTAGAGCAGCCGTTGCCAGCGGGTGCCGATGCAGCGCTGCGCGATCTCGACCATTCCATCCCCATCTATGCGGACGAGAGCGTCCACGACCGGCGCACCCTGGCAGAGCTCCGCGATCGGTACGATGGGGTCAATGTAAAGCTCGACAAGACCGGTGGTTTGACGGAGGCGCTTGCTCTGGTTACCGAGGCCCAGGCCCTAGGTTTTCGCATCATGGTGGGCTGCAGAGCCTGCAGCTCGCTGGCACTCGCCCCCGCACTGCTGCTCGCGGAATTTTGCGACTATGTCGACCTGGATGGTGTGTTGCCGCTGGTCCAAGACCGACCAAATGGATTGGTGTATGAAGGATCCACAATCCAGCCCGCAAGCGCAACCCTCTGGGGATAGGGGAGATCACCATGCAGAAGACTAGCAAGGCGGGAGATTGGCTGGGTGGATCTTGCGAAGACACAGATAGGAAGAGCGTCGCCGTCATAGGAGAAAGTTTCACTGTTCGTGATTGTGGGGTTGGTCTATGTACATAGATGTTGGTATGTTTCTAGATGTCTCTACCTCGGGACCCAATGCAGCGGAAAACCACCTTGCCACGCCGTTCCCTAAACAATGGAATATCTCACCTCCCGGCGAATGTCCTCGGCTATATCCAAGACATGCTTGCGACTCTCGCGGGAAAAGACGTTGAAATACGCGACCCAAGAGTTGACCCCCGATGACGGATCGACGACTAGGTCTCCTTTCCTCAAAAAGCAAAATGACGCGGACACACAGGCAACCAGGTCCGGACGCCTCTCCCGTAGCTCCTCGCACACATCCCCGGAGTCATACACCCCGCCTTTCTCAACAGGGATGAACACCATCTCGCACCAGTACTGCGGACCCTGCAGAAAGGGATGCGAGAGTTGCCGCACTCTCTCTTTGTCAGCCAGCGCGAACAGCAGCGCCAGCGCAAAGTAATCAAGGCCATACGTGTGCTTGACCGCCGCCGAGGCCTGGATCCCGGGCGGGCGCGGATTGACTTCAATCAGCCAGGCCGACGGGGCGCCCGGGGGCGGGCGATCTCGCTCGGTGAGGTCGAGGACGCCGGTGCGACTGTCCACTGCGTAGTGCATGCGCGAGTTCTCTACCCTGGCTTCGAGGTGATAGAAGCCATCCGAAAAGCCCATGCGTTGCAGGCTCCTCGTGAGGGCCTCTCCCAGCATCGTCAGCTCGGCCTCTGGCAGCTTGGACGGAAGCACGTTTGCCAGCTCGATGAACGTATTGACGGAGGCCTGCCCATTGACATCCGCGCCTTTGGGGAAGTCATCCGATACTTCAAAGAAGATCAATTCGCCGTCACAAAGGACAAGGTTCGCGTCGACCTCAGGCCCCGAACAGTATTTCTCAATCACAAATTCGCTACCGTGGCGCTCGGTGTGGATTGCTTGCACGCCTGCCTCGAGCTGGGCAAGATTCTCGACTCGCACGACTCCCTCGGAGAGGAATCCATTCGTGGGCTTGATGATCAAGGGGAACGCCAGCCCATGCTCGCGCACAATTTGACAACCTTCCGCCGCACTAGACGCCACAAAGGCGTCGTGCCCCTCGGAGACACTGGTCTTGAATTTATCCGTCGCAATCTCGTACGCCGAGGGCGAGTAGGTCGGCAAGCCCAGCCGTACAGCCGCTTCGGCCACCGGGCGCTTGTAGTGGTCACGGAAAGTCACAATCCCATCGATCTGGCCGTCGTACGCGCGCACCGCCTCGACGATCCGGTCAGGGAATTCTGCGTCCGGGTGCAATGGGCAATCTAGGGGAATCGTTGCCTTGCGCCAGTGGACATAGTCCGAGCCATTCACCCAGTGAGTCGGGCTATCCAGCACCACCATGTCAATGCCGAGAGCGAGAGCGGCCGTGTAGATACTCTCGCCCGTGCCGCCGTGCTCCGGGCTGCTAATCCCTCCATCGACAATTGCCAGCGTCCTGCGGAGGCGGCTCTGCGCAGACAGCCAGGGGAACGACAAACGATTGCGTATCTCCTGATCGAGTGCGGCAAATTGCTCATCCCAGGCGTGACGGCGATCGACTGTTCCCGGCCGCTCCACGATGACGCCGCCAGCAGAGACGGCGAAGACGCTTGGAAGAGACGCAGAGTGTTCCAGGAGCAGCGGTTTACCCTCGAAGCGGTGCTGAAGTGTTGCGAAGCTGGACACGCGTGCGACTAGCGGACAGTCGAGTAAACGTAACGGGATTATATCGGGGCGTATGATATAGCCAGGGCATTGCGGAACCACCAGACTGAGGGCCGTGCCCTGTTCGTCGATGGCAGCAGAGAGGCAGTCGAGGAGCAATCGAAGAGCTTCTTCCGATCCCCACTGCTGGGGCTGGATTGGGAGATGCTCCTGAGAAGATAACTGGATGAAAAGACGCGAGTCCTGGTGCGATGGCCATTGAAACCCCACAGACCGTGTTATCTCTTTGAAAAGTAGATGGACGGCCTGCCAGGAAGTACTCCCCGAGGCATCGGTGATCGTTTCACTAGGGTGCCAGGTCCATTCGAATTGAACTGGATCCATTCATCAGTCTCGAAGACAAAGCGAATGCAGAGGAGCCAGGACGGAAACATACTTTCGCGTTCCTCTGTATCGCGAACGAGGATAATGCTCGACATCAGTGCGTTTGGTGATGAGACGTCTTGTCAATGGTAAAGACACGGAGATCGCGCCAGATGACTGGCTGCATTATTCTTATAGGATGATTTTGGAAAACAGTCAGGTCGAATTTCCACAATTGCACTAATACATTCCATCAAAAATCCAGGGCCGTAATGTACCTGTTTGGACCGTTTGAAGCCCGGCCGAGCCTGTCAGTCTCTCGCTGGTATCGTATGTAAAGTTGAGGATAGGGTGTTGGACATCGCTGTCAGTACGGAATACAGCCCCGCTGATGCGTCTCAGAGTTCTGGGTATTATTGTATTTTGATTTGCGTTTTGCAGTCTGTTACAGTACACCCACTCTCTAGTCTCTGTAGGCCCAGCCCCGCTGACCTCCTTTTCACGGCATATCAGACTCCAATACCATGTACGGAATGTTTCGAGCCATCACGCCATGACAGAGATTCTCGATAGCAGAAATTATCTACTTCACCTTGCTGAGGGTATCGAGGGCGGAACCGCCGAGCTCGGCCACTTGTGCCCAGATAAGCTGGATATCACCTCAATACAGTATTCTCTCAGCTTCTGTCCTGTGGGTCGACCTCTTTAGTCGTCTCGCCCTTCGTCGGTCGCACCATTCGCCGCCCAGTGAGGCAAGACAAAAGTACCCCCGCCCTTTGTTTGACAAGTCCGCCATGACAAGGTGATCCTGGATCGCTTTTGGCTAGACACCTTATGGCTGCATTCACCCGAGGATGCCCCCTCCTCCCCTGGGAGTCTTCCTGACCAGCTCGGTCTTAAAACCTCTGCCTCGCCGACCGTGGGTCACCCTCGCTCTGGTCGTTCTGCATACACACACTTGCTTTGCCTGCTAGAGGAGATGACTGACCAGGTGGCGGACGAGATCTCAGCTGTCAAAGCTCCGTCAACGACAGCAGCGGCGATGGACTCGGATCTTATTATGGAGCGGCCGCAACGAGTGCCCGAGAGTGCGGCGAGTTCGTCGACGGAGAATCCCCAAGCGACCATAGAGCCCCTCCAGATCTCCGAGAATTTGACCCCTCCGTCCGTTCAACGCTCGCACCTGCGGAATGCCGGGATAGTCCTCATGCTTTGTGTAAGTGGCCTGGTCCGTCGGTTCACCTGTTCATGAAATAACTCATTGTCGATATCACGGGGTCCTCCAGCTTGTGATGTTTATTTCCGCGCTCGATCAAACCATCGTGGCGACCGCGATTCCTGCCATGACAAAGGACTTGCAATCCGCGGCCGGTTACACCTGGATTGGCGCGGCGTATCTACTGTCCATGTGTGCAGTCAACCCCATGTGGGTCCGCATCAGCGACATCTGGGGTCGCAAACTGGCGGTCTTGGGCGCGATCATCATCTTCGCCGTCGGGAGCACAATTGCGGCCGCAGCTATCGACATGCCCATGTTGATCGCTGGGCGCGGCGTGCAGGGTCTCGCGGGCGGGGGAATCATCTCCCTAGTCAATATCATCATTGCGGATCTCTTCAGCATGCGGCATCGCTCGCTGTACATCAGCGCGACCGCTCTTGTCTGGGTCCTCGCTGGCACCACGGGGCCCGTCATTGGGGGCGCGTTGGCGCAGTATGCCTCCTGGCGCTGGTGCTTCTGGATCAATCTCCCCGTTTGTGGCCTCGCCTTCATTGTTCTCGTGCTGTTCCTGGACCTGCACAACCCGCGGACCAAGCTTCGTGACGGCCTCAAGGCCGTGGACTGGTTCGGAATTGTCTCCATCCTGACGGTCATCCTTCTCCTCCTCCTAGGACTCGACTTTGGTGGGGTGACCTTCCCCTGGGACAGTCCGACCGTCATCTGCATGATCGTGTTTGGATCGGTGTTGTTTGGCTTCTTCCTCTTTGCCGAGAAACGCCTCGCGCGGTTTCCCTTGATGGACTTGCGGCTTTTCCGGGAGTGGTCCAACAACGCAGTCATTCTCGTGGCAGCATCGCACAGTATGGCCACGAGAGGCTCGGAGTACTACCTCCCCTTGTACTTCCAAAGCGTCAAGGGCGCATCTCCGACCAAAAGCGGTGTGCTGGTGCTGCCGATGATGGTCGCCGCGTCGCTGTGCGACGTGTCCGTCGGCGTCCTCATCCACCAAACTGGCCGCTACCGGGAGGTGATCTGGGCTGGGACCGTGCTCTTGACCCTGGGCACTGGCCTGTATGTGATGCTCGGCATTGAGACTTCGCTCGCTCAGGTGATCGTCTTTGAGGTCATCGGCGGGATCGGCCTGTCCCTCCTCCTGTCGACTCCAATGCTCGCCATCCAAAATAATGTCAAGCAGGCCGATGCCGCCGTCGCAACCTCCACCTTGGGATTCGTGCGCAGCATTGCTACCTCCCTGTCGATCGTGCTCGGTGGGGTTGTCTTTCAGGATAGCATGACTGTTCAACATGCATCGCTCGTCGCCGCTGGCCTCAATTCAACCTACCTGGATGCCTTTTCCGGCTACGATGCCGCAGCGAACGTGGAAATGATTGCCGCCATCGACGATCCGGTCCAGCACCACGCGGTGCAAAGCGCATTTGCCTGGAGTCTACGTAATATGTTCATAATGTACACCGTCGCCGCCGGAATCGGACTCCTGGCTACTCCCTTCGTCAAACAGCGGTTCATGAGCGCGGAGCATACGGAGACAAAGACGGGGATCGAGAACCTCACAGAGCATAAGAAGCAGTCCGAAGACTGAGGATGATGTCGGGTGCCATTGGTGTGCGATTTGAATGGTCGAATGCCTCGTCCAGCGTCGGAGGATCTGGACAAAGCTTGGACCTCGCCAACGTGGCGCGCGGCGCATAGTTCCTGTCAGGGCGTAGATGGCTGGGTATGAGCTATGGGAAAGGGGTCGTCCTTGCAGAGTCATTGGGAAGCATCGTCTCACAGTGCTGTAGTGTACCTTGTGATGCACAGGAATCGGGGGCTGCCCATGGAGGAATGACTTAGTATAGGAATTACCAAATTGAGAAGCTCAATCTAGGTATTGTCAGATCCGCACAGGCTTTCTCACTTGGCATGGCATGGTCTACCACCAGACAACTAATGCCGCAACTGTAGACATGCTACGCTTCAGTAATTTGATTTTGACCTATTTCCTCATTCAGTGAATGGACACCTTCCAGTGCAGCTGCCTGTTCCAGTCGAGGGGTGGAGCACCACGAAGGGATGTGGAAAATCGGGTAGTTACCACGTACGCTTAATACGTGTGCTGAACTGGGCTACATCGAGACCTCACTCTTATAATCTCTCACTCATTCAATCCAACGGCCGCCCGTCTCGGTCATGAGCGACACTTGTCCAAAAATCCAAGTCCGGTCCTGAATTGTCATCGCATCTGACGGCGCAATTTGCGTACGGATACGTGTTTTGGTTTTCGATACTGTTGCGGTCCCGTTTACATAGGTTACGACAGCAATACCATTAGGCATACAGTATTAGCAAACCGATCTTGTACGTTCTTTACAGTAAGACGATTAGGGTCATGATTTTCGCATTACTAACCAGATCGTTCTCGATGGCTCGTACCGAATTACTTGCAAGTTGAGATACACCCTTCGTTTTACCACGGATTACAGCCAAGTGAGACGCTTTATTTACAAGGCTGGAAGCTCGCTACTTTGACCAGTACGCCATAAACTAGCACAGCGGGTAATACAAAGTAATAATAATCCTCCTCTGAGCTGTCGATGGTCAATGGTGATCTCCACGAGAGCCATCCCATGCCCCTTGCGTATACTCGAATTGTTTGACGTTCCGAGCACATACTCCAGACGCAATTCGCCCGATAAAAGGAAAACAACGATGTCGCCTCTCCAGAATATGCCACACACCTCGGCCATGAATTATTGGCAATCTTTTCTCCGTGACCTTCGACCATGCCATTTCCCCAGTCCTCTTGAAGAACCACGGCCCGACGACGAGCCGGCCAGCTTCCAAGAGACCGCTGTAGCGCTACCGTTCAGTGATCAGGATGTGCAGGAATTTGCTCTCAGCGTCAGCTCACACCGTGCAGTGTGTTCCAGGCAGCGTGGGCCATCCTGATCAACCGCTATGCGGGCGTTGAGGATGTCTGCTTCGGATATGATACAGGTGACGAGGAAATATCTTCTGCGATGCCTGACTGTAATCAAATCCTGATCTGTCGTGCAAACATCACCCTGGAGAATCCCCTGGGGGAAACGATCCGGAGCATGATGAGGCACCTCAATGACGCTAAGGCGTATGGCAAGTGCTCTATTGGAGAGGCTCAGAAGCTTCTCGGGCTACAGGACAAGCCGCTTTTCAACTCCGGTTTGCATATTCAGCAGCAAGGACAGCACAAGAGGAACTTGAATCAGGTATGAAGGCTCTCACTGCCCGTTAGAAGCCGATGGCACTAAATGGCAATGGCTAACAATGCCATCATCCGGCGATAGTTCGATATTGTAGCGCAGATCATGATTCACGATGATGCATCGCTCTCCATATCCGTTCGCACGCGCTCTTCGTATTGCTCTGCGGTGCGCACTGCGGATGTTGCCCATACTTTCGCCAAAACATTGCTGGAAACTCTTCGCGCGCATCCCGAGTCCATGATTGGAGACTTGAACATTGTTAGTCAAAGAGACTACGACCAGATCATGGAATGGAATAAAGTCGTTCCGCAGTCTGTAGAGACCACATTTCACGAGCATTTCAAATGCATCGCTCAGCAAATGCCTGACTGTCCGGCGATTTCCTCCTGGGATGGCAACTTCACCTACCGTGAGCTTGACACACTATCCACCCGACTTGCCCACCGACTTGCGGATCTCGGGGTAGGGTTGGAAACACTAGTGCTGATTTGCTTCGACAAGTCGGCCTACGCGATTGTCTCTATGTTGGGCATTATGAAGGCGGGTTGTGCCTTTGTTGCCATCGATCCATCGTATCCCGCTAGTCGGATCCAGGCGATTCTCCTCGCAACTAAAGCCACCGTTGTGGTGGCCGACCCCGCTCACGAGCATATCTTCCAGGATGCCGTGGCACATGTCGTGAAGCTCGATGCTCAATCCGCGGAAGAACTTCCGCTCACGCCGGCGACGGTTGCATCGCGGCCGTCTGCTTCCCCCTCGAATCTCGCGTATGTGGTCTTTACATCCGGGAGCACTGGCAGCCCGAAAGGCATCCAGGTAGAGCACCGAGCCCTCTGCACGGCGGCGCGACACCTGGCCACCCCCATGGGCATTCACTCCAGTATACGCCACTTGAACTTCGCCGCGTTTACGTTCGACCTCAGCTACGGAGATATCTTCGTCACTCTGGCCCAAGGCGCATGTCTCTGTCTGCCATCGGAAGAGGAAAGAATCAATGATCTTGCAGGCGCGATCGTCCGCATGGAAGTCAACTCCGCTTGTTTGGTCCCTAGCGTAGCGCGGATCCTCCGGCCAGAAGACGTGCCTCGGCTCCAGACCCTCTCCCTGGGTGGAGAGGCGCTGGTGCAAGAGAATCTGACACTCTGGGCCCCCAGAATCGCTCTGAACAATATGTATGGTCCCTCCGAGTGCACAATCTGGTGCTGTTCCAACATGAACCTGAAGGCCGACAGCGCGGCCAACAACATCGGCCGCGGCGTCGGGGCCTTGCTTTGGATCACCAATCCTATCAATCACAACCAACTATGCCCCATTGGATGCATCGGAGAGCTGCTGATCGAGGGCCCCGTGATGGCGAGGGGGTATCTCGATGCTGAGCAGACCCTTGGATCCTTTGTGGAAAACCCATCTTGGGTGGTGGGGGAGCCTGGTAAACAACGGCGGTTCTACAAGACGGGGGACCTGGTCCGCTACAACCTGGATGGCACAGTGAGCTTTATGGGCCGAAAAGACACACAAGTGAAAGTCCATGGGCGGCGGATTGAGTTGGGAGAGATTGAGTACCAATTGGCGTCCCACGATTCACTGAGGCAATCCATGATCGTTTTGCCCTCCACGGGCGTCTTTACGTCCAGACTGGTGGCCGTCGTGGTCCTGAAATCGATCTCTGCCAGTCAGGAGACGACGCACGAGCTAAAGGCTGTTACGGGCCGTGCCAAAGAACAATCAGTGGCAGAGGTCGCCAAAATCAAAGCCTTCCTGGCGTCGAGAGTCCCCCACTACATGCTCCCCCAGTTCTGGGTAGTTGTGGAAGCCGTTCCATTGATGATATCAGGGAAGATGAATCGGGTTCTAGTGAAGCGGTTTGTCGAGAGTCTGACGAAGGACTCGTCGGACGTGGTGAGGGTTAACGGGATCACAACCCGCCCGCCCGTGGAGGACCTGATGTATCAGCGTCTGCGTGAGATCTGGAGCCAGGTGATGAATCAGCCTCTCGCCGATCTTGGATTGGACCAGAGCTTTGAGAGCCTCGGCGGCGATTCCTTCTCCGCGATGGAACTCGTCGCTCGCTGTAAGACGGAGGGTATTGTTCTGACCGTGCATGACTTCCAGAGCAGCAGCACGATTCGAGAAGTGGCGTCCATGGTTAAACTACGATCGTCAGGAAGCTGGAATGGAGATGCTCCCCCCGACGCTGCTCGAACAGGAAACACCCACTCGACTCTGACTTTTCCGCCCATCTGGTGGAACACCCAGCCAGCGGTGGTCAGCTAGCTAGTATCTAGGCAGATGACTGTAAATTATAAGACCAGCGTAATTCAGAAATTGACACTGAATACAACTGTACACACAAATAACGATGTGCAAGATACAGTAATTTTGACGAGCCCCCATGGTGTCTTGATGAGGCAGGGGAGCATCCTCAGGTGACTTTACTACTAAATCAACTAACTACCACGAGACGTACTCCACGAGCTAGTGGAAACACCCAAGGCTGAGAGAATCAGGAAGCGCGAAGCGTTTCTATACGGGTACGCGCTAGTCCAAGAAGACAGCTAACTGAGACATGCTAACAAAAGCACTATGCCGAACGTGCGCGCTAGAACATCTCGGGTATTACATTTTGAACCTGGAAATCCCAATAACGAGGTATCATCGGGCTTGGAATAGTATCGACTTCCGCTATCACGAAAAATACGATCCCATTCACACACGTATCAGCGAGAGAACTATAGTTCTTGTTCATCATCGTTCATATACAATCTTCTGGAGCTCACCAAACTTGAATCAGCCCAGGGTTTCAAGGTTACCATGGATTATCACAAGGCTGTATCATCTTTGTAGGTGATCGACGTATTTTTTTGACATGTGAAGTTGTAAAATTTCGCCTTCAACGTCGTATTTGGGGGCCGACCCACTCGCCCATCGGTTCCGTTAAGAGTGGGTGGTTTTGTTAGATCGTTTCCTGGACGATCAGGCTGTTGTGTGTATCCACAGATCAGTCACGCCTTGTGATTGACAAGCGTAGCCCGGAACACTAGAAGCCAGAATCTTGAGAGGCATGCACTGGAAGTCTGGTTTCGATACTCTCCACTCGTATTTTCTCCTTACTTTACGACGCAGAATCGTCCTAGATGGAATCTATCCCTGCTGACCACTAGATTGATTTTTTTTTTTTCAAGCACAAACCGCGAAAAGCTGCGACCTTCACTCCGTGATCATCGCCATGTCGGACGGCGGGAGTTCTCTTGCTTACCACCGGAGTGGTGCCTCTTCCAGCAGCGACCTGGTACGTCTTGACTGGCATTCATTGAGTCCAAAGGCAGGAGGCAGGAGGCAGAACACTGACGCATTGACAGTCCGAGATGAGCGTCGATCCTGGGTACACCCCGGATTATGGGCGCGGAATGAGAGCGGAGGTCCAGCAGCTCTACCGACCGGACGACCGATCGGCGTGGAACGAGTCTGTACCCAAGCCGTCTGCGACTGAAGCCGAAGCCGGCTCCTTGGCCCAAGAATTCGCTGTGATTGTGCGCCGCGAACCCCATCCCATCACCCACCAGATCGCCCTACATTCGATAACCATTCAAAGCCCCCTGGTCAAGAAAGTACTGGAACGGACGTTCCAAGGATTTGAGGGTCTGAACACTCAGCTGAAAGATCTGGTCTTCAAGGCGCCATTTCATCCCTTCTACTATCGATGGCATCGCTTCGAGAAGCTCTGCGAGGAGGAGCCGGACCCGGAAGTTGGGCATCACCTCAACCTCCTGTATCCAATTCTCCGTGAGGAGATTGTTCCGTACATCGAGGCGATGCGGGATTTGGTCAAAAACAAGGTGATGAGCTTCGACTACCTGTGGACAATCTTCGGTCCTGGAATGGAAATCTTCACCCACTTGAATGGGCAACCCCGTCTGATGGAGGTAACCGAGAGTCGGTATGGGGCCAATATGGGCGGGGAGTTCTTTACACTGGAGTGTCGCTATATTGACTGCGACGGGTCCAGCTTCGGCTACGTCTCCACCTCCCTCGATATTGACAAATTCGACGGTGTCAGGAGACTCGTCGATCTGACCGCATTCCCCAGCCATCTTCATCCCGACGTGAAAGGTCTGGTCGACCGACTGCATGCCCGGGGAGAGAAGTTCGAGCAGCTCAACGGCTTCCACCATATGTCGTACTCAGGGTTTTACACGGCCAGGTCGTCACGACAGATCCGCAGGCGCCATGTAAGTTGCTCAGAGCGGCTGTCCCGTGCTGATTGCAGGGCGCTAATACTGGTCTCGGCGCTCGTTTAGGTTGAAAACAGTCGCATCATCATTGATCCGCATATGTTCAGTCTGTATGGCACACCGGGGCCTGGCCTCGGGTCGATCCAGGCGGAGCCGGACTCTGTCACAAGTTCAGCCGCCGAAGACTCGCTCTTTGACGTGCCTAATGTTGTATTCAGAGCGACGAGTCATGCGTATCAGGAATACCAGAATGCTTTGGGAAAGCACATCAGATGTAGCAGGGACAGCCCGTCCAGTGCTCGTAAGCCTACCACACATCCCACCCACGGCTCCATGGATCAGCCCTGATATCTACAACAGATCAAAACTTGAGTCCAAATTTGAGGTTGCTCTGCAACCACGTCGTTCGCGGTTACTGCCTATCTTTCAAAACATGGGGTGAGCGCGATTGTTTGCTTTTCTACTATCAAGTTCTCTGGTAACCCGAACTGAACATTCGTTTCTTAGCCGAGTTTGACGTGGACAACGTCGGCCCCATTCGCTGGAGCAAGGACGCTTTCTCTCGGCTTGTTCTTCCCCATGGTTACAAGGAAATTATCCGCGCCTTTGTACAGGAACAACTGGCCCGAGATGACAAGTTTGATGATATTGTCTACGGCAAAGGTGAACATAAATACCCCAATAGCCGGATGATCGAGACACCAGAAAGTGGCTAATAACACTACCACAGGTCTGGGCTTCATCATGTTACTCGCGGGAGAACCTGGAGTTGGAAAGACACTGACAGCGGAATCGGGTACGGTTATTCCCACTGAATAGCTTGAACAACCGCAAATGTTTACTGACTCAACTTCCCCCAGTTGCCGAGGAGATGCGTCAGCCACTGTACTTAATGGGTGCGAGCGAACTCGGAGAGACCGCTTCGGAAGTAGAGGAATCGCTTGAACAAGTACTCCAGCTGACCAGTACATGGAATGCCATCTTGCTGTTGGACGAGTGCGACATGTTCCTGGAAGCTCGTTCGACTGCAGATCTGCGTCGCAACCGACTGGTCTCCGGTAAGTTGTTTCCGCTCCTGTCAAGGTGTCAAGCCCACTAAAAAGTCCCATCTCCGTCCCAGTCTTCCTCAGGCAACTGGAATATTATCGGGGGGTGATGTTTCTCACCAGTAACCGCGTCAGTGATTTTGACCCGGCATTTGAGTCGCGCATTCATCTCACCATCCACTACCCGTCTTTGGGTCCGGCGAGTCGGCTCCACATATGGAAGACCTTTGCTCGGATGGGAGAATTAGATGGTCGACTGAGCGAGGCGGACTTGGAGTCTCTGGCAGCCATTGAGATGAATGGCAGGCAGATCAAGAATACGGTCAAAACGGCTCGTTTATTGTCGAAGCAGGATAATGTACCACTGGCGAGGGAGCATATCGAGATGGTGCTGAATGTCCGGAAGGGATCTCGTATATAGAAGGAGTATTGCTAATTACTGAAACACATGAATTGGATCAGCAGCTATACACTTGTAGCATACCAGTCCCAGTATTAGTACTGATACCGGTATCGTATTTGCCATATTCCAGAAACCCCCGTATGGTACGTTGTAATGTGGCTAGCGCACCTGTGGGGCAGCCGTCATGTCTGAAGTCTGCAAGTGGATCCCCAGAAGTTTTTGAAGATGTGGATCAGCAGTAAGCACTAGGGTACTTAGCTCTTAATTGAATTTAGCTCTGTGGGGAGCTGGGTCCAAATTGCTATCAATAATCACACCAAATCTTGGACGCATGAACTGAATGGCACCCTTGCTGGTCGCAGCGTGTTCCAGTTTGAGTATCTGAGAGGCTCAGCTCGGAGTTACGTACAGCACCGACTGTAAGATGTGAGAAACATCTGGTCCAAGAACAGACAATCGTCCTTGCTTAGCAATCGGACCACAGGTGGATAGTTACTTCCTTCTAGTGGGAGAAGACTAGTGGGGTATGTAGTATTTTCCACAGATCAATCAATCCCGACTGTGTACGGCGTACTCCGTACACAGTATCAATAAAACTCTGCGGAACGAGTGTCTATTAGCTCCTCCTGTGTCGCCATTTCCAGGGCATTCTAATGGTTAGGTAGCGTATGCTCTGTACTTATCTCAGATCGCTTATCTTCATCCTAAGACTACCCGACCAGGACGCTCTGGCCTACCTATAATTACTGATTCGCCCGACTGCTGGTGCCATCATCTGCAGAGAGGATATTCTGCTACGTGTCAGTGGATAGAAAGACGACCGGTGGTGAGGACGGCGGTTCCAATCATGTCACCAACCGCTTCCTTATGGGCCACCGCCGACGCGCTGTATACCCCAGCACAGGAGACCGGTGGTAAGCCAAACACTACAACGTGGGGAGAGACTCCAGACTATGAGCATGATGCTGAACAGCTGCGACAAGGACTATCTCTTTCGTTCCGCTGGCGATTTAACCCCCACCATGAAAACTTTGTCGTGAGCACTGTCGATCTCATTGTGGAGAGGAACGACACCAGCTCAGCAACACAACGCTTGCCGGAATTCGTCTGGCTCCCAGGTGTCTATGAAAGTCTCGAGCCCCACAGTACGAGCATTCGCGACTTCGTTGACAACGCCATCAGGGCACACCGAGCCTCATTGAATCCCATTGGAATCAAATTGATACTGCCCACCCAGGATGGCTACATGGCACGATCGGACTTCATTGAGCTCCGTATGCACGGCTGCCCTTTTGTTGCCTCTGCGAGGGATTTTCTACAACCGCGCCAGTACGTCAAGCAGTTTCCCACCATGAAACCCAGGAGTGAGCATTCTCAGCTCTATGATATCCTGTCCGCCTGCATTGGCGCAGTCCTCGTCGACACGGCCGGTCTTGAATTCGTCGATCATGCGATCGACGCCCTCGAGGATCAAGTTCAGTACCGACTCGCCCCGCAATTTCTTATCAAAAGTAAGATCCCTCGAAAGAGGGTGGCATTGGTTCATTGCCCGCGTGAGATCCTGACCTATGAGGCTATTCGGTGTCTGGGCATGGATCTGATAGTTCTCGACCGACCTGGGCATTTCCTAGAGGATCCGAAGGGCCCATATGCGTACCTGCGCGAGGCTTTCTACCCGCTCGACCTCAATGTCGACGATAGGCTCCCACAACGCATTGTGGACATCGTACAGGACCTGCAATTGGATGGAATCATTACCCGATACGACTTCTATTCCACCCACGTCGCAGAAGCGGCTGAGATTCTCGGACTCCCCTCCAGCCCCGCTGCAGCGTTTGCGATTGCAACCGACAAGTACGCTACAAGGATGCTCGAGGCCGAGCATTCCGGAGTGATTCGCGTCACCGACAGCGATGAGTTGGAACGACGCTTGCGACATCCTTGGAAGCCTCTCGAGGTTCAGTACCCCGTTGTGGTCAAGCCGTGCATTGGTTGGTCCAGTCTCGGGGTGACCAAGGCACGCAACGACGGCGAACTTCTCGCTGCAGTGCGCAAGGCCCACTCCAGAGTCTTGGGGAATCAAGGAGACGAGCCAATCCAGCCCAGTGTTGTGATCGAACCCTATGTCGATGGACCGGAAGTCGATGTGAATTTGGCGCTTTGGGATGGCGAGATTGTGTTTGCGGACATTTCGGACGACTTCCCTTGCCATGGGGACATGGACGAGCAGACCCATCAGACCGATTTCCATGATACTGTGTATGTGTATCCGTCCATGCTGCCTCAGCGCGAACAGAATCTGCTCTACCAGTCTTTGCGGGATTCAGTGCTCCGCATGGGATTTCGAACTGGAGTTTTCCACTGTGAGGCTCGCGTGCGAAATTCGGCTGTGAAATATGTCGAACGGGATGGCGTGACGGATCTGGAAGGCAACCCCAGTAGCAAGGGTCTGAAACCCAGTGTATTCATGATCGAGGCTAACCCTCGACCATCCGGGTATTTCTCCCTCTACGGTAGTACTTGGACTCACGGCGTGGATTATTACGTGCTTCACGTGCTTCGCGCAATCTTGGACGAAGAGAGGTTCAGAGTCCTGGCAGTGCCTTTCTCCAAGGAGGTCCAGCACTCGATGGCGGTTCTGAACTTTTTGCCTGAGACAAGCGGTATTCTCAGGTCCTCCGATCCCGCCGTCCGACTTCGCAAGCTGAAGCCATGGCTCATGGACCGAATCTCGCTACATCGAAGTCTCTTTGAACCTGGCCAATATGTCCCGCCGGTCGACGCGGTTGATTCGAGCCTTTTGGGATCGGTTCTGGTGGAGTCCAAGCTGGGGCGAGAGGATTTATTACGATCGCTAGAAGATGTCCGGCAAGAGTGGATTTTCGACATCGATAACGGAGCGGTGGGAAGACATTAGACCTAGCAGATGTTGTAAAAAGGTTCTGAGGAAGAGAAAGGTAGCCGAATATGAATAATGGCACCTCCGGGACGTACAGGGCGTCCAAGTGTCGTAACGGAAGCTACTTTCTCTGTACATTTTTGCAGTGCGCGAACCGCCCGAGCATCGTAATGTTAATAATCCGGCATTAAGCCTCGTGCTCTGCGGCAACTACTAGGTGCCATTCGCGCGACATAGCATTATTACAACATAGCCGGCGAAATCTTGAAAGCCTTTGGGCCGTCCGACGACCTTCCTGCATCTATACTTGGCAAATCGGGCATATAAACGATTTCATTCGGAAATCTCCGATTGTCCTTTCTGGGTTCGCCTATTCTAGCTATTACGATCAAGAACATTGAAGATGTTGTATCATTCAAGGAGAAAACTGAAGCTGAAGAAGAGGATCTGACGAAATGAGAGATAACTTGCAGATACATGAACTTGCGGGAGAATGACTATCAAGGTTCCAATTCGGTCTATAGTATATGGTAATCCACTTCTTGTTCTTAAGTCCTATAAAATTACGAGCGAACTGGCGGACAATAAAAGGCTGCCAGCGACTTAGTAGAGAGACCATAAGTCTATCTCTTTCTGAGGGTTCTTGACCTAGTATATTTTTCGAAAAGCATCAATTCCCCCATGAAATCTGTGTCGAGATAAGTGAATTGAAATCCAATCTGTCTTAGATTCGCCTTCTAGCTCTTGACCGCAAGCATTTTTCTTCTGTCCCTCGCATTAAGTCTTCGACTAAAGTGTGATTCTTTCATGGGATGTGCCCTTCCATTTCCGCTGGTACCTGAAGCAAAGTCTTCATAGTTATCGTCGCGGTCACAATTTGGGATCTAGAGAGTTATTATTACCGCTATCTTCTAGTTTATAAGCTTAGTGGATTACCTATCCCTCTGGTGTCATTGTGGCCTCCCCGCCTATTTGATCTCTACTATAGCTATGATTCTGAGTTAGTAGCGGCTGAGTGATCACTGAGCTATCACCGAGCACCTCCCGATAATCACTAATCCACCACCAAACGATCACTGAGCACCTATGATCGGTCACTGTTCGATCATATGACTGCACTGACTAGACCACTGAGCATGAGTCTGAGCGGCCTTATTAAAGCCGCGGCAGCCCAGACAGGAAAACCCCATCCGGCGGACAAAATCCGGTGTGTATAGTTGCAAATAGCTGCACCTACTCGCATTGTTAGAGATGATTATCACACTTGTACCTCAATCCAGGGTTTCAACTTTCGAGCGAGGGGTCAGGGTAAATGACATCAACCAACCAACCGGCTCTAGATGACGCTACTGTTCAAAAAGAATGAATGATTAGACATGCTCGTATAGTTGATCAGCAATAGGTGACATTTCCTTACCGATAGACGGCAAGGGACTTTTCAAGACTTGCTTCGACTCTTCGTCACGGTGCTAAACAGTGTTCCGATTCCCGTCATAGTCTGGAGCAGAACAGTCAAAGACGCAATCGATTTGGCGATTAGGGAGAAAATATTCACCAAAGATCAGGGATGCAAAAAGGTCGTTCGAATTACCGTTATCCCAGCCCCCCACGAAGCATTGCGAAGAGGAGATATCCCACGTTTGCGAAGCATACGCAAAACTCAATTGGACCGCTCTCGAAAAATGGCCGGTTGGGTGAATAGGGCCCCTACCCTCCTTCGAAGGAAATGCCCTGATGAGCGTCTTTTGCTGCTGATACCACTCTGTGAGTCACTAAGAGAACCCATGCGAGCAGACTGTCCGTGCTGAGTGTTTGGCCCCAGTCCACGGGGCCCCTTGTTACTGCCGATAGGGGTGCCGTTTGCGTCAGTGATATTGACGGCGAGGATGACCTCTGGATCACTAATCTCTTGGCCAAGGGCTTGCAAGATGTGCAAATTGCACGTTCCAGGTGCGTATGGGAGGACTGGCGTAGAAGATGATGGGGCTCGCCCAGGGTTGTAGGAGCTAGTTGGCAAGACAGTGTAGACGCAATTTAGGAGCCCAGACGCGGTGGGTTCGAGGGTGGGAGCAAGTGTGCCATCGCAGTCACAGTAAGCTGACGTTTCTTTGCTCGAAGCAACCGCAACACAGCTAGGGACGCCTCCTTGGCCAGGGATATTCGATGGTGCGGCGGATGTACTCGCAGGCTTGATAGCCGATGTTTGCAGCGAAGTGTACGCACAGTTTGCTGTCGTACCACCAGGCATAAGGGGTGGTGTTGGATATGTTGAGCTTTGTCTGCAGTCGCACCAACGTGTGGGGCTGTACCACGGAGCCCCATCTGCCAGACAATAAGGGATGGATGTGGCGGTCGGTGTCGGCGTAGTTAATGCGGTTATAGTTGAGCTTTCAAAGCCCTCTGCATCGACCGAGAACAGACTAGCAAAGTCGACCTTACTCGGAGTGGTGATGTTTCCAAACCATCCATTGTAGGTCCATGCATAGCCACCGACGGCGCCCTGATATTTCTGGTTGCACAGACTCTGGGTATCTTTGCAGCTCATGGTGATGTATGCCTTCTCAGATGTCTTGCCGCTCTTGAAATCCGAAACTCGCTGCAAATTACCGGAAATTCGGTCGTTTTGCGATAGGTAGTCCGGTCCCATGTAGAAATGGGCTGATGCAGAGCCTCTGGAACCCTCTCCGTTATTGGGAAGTTGTACGAATATGACGCAAGCGTTGTCGCCTCCCAGAGCGCTGTCTCGAGAACATCCTTTTGATTATCACTGCATCTGGAGTCCTTCTCGTAGTAGCGGTAGCCACCACTTCCCATGGCGCGGAAGCAGTTATCGGAAGGAAATTCCCCATCACATTCGTGCGGCTGATTTAGAACGCATTTAGCAAAGCGGTTATCCGGACGTTTGGGGAATGAAATATACGTGGGAGGTATCTTGGGATCCGATGCAGATGGGTTGTTAACATCCAAACTTTGAGGTGGTTCAGTTATAGGTGTTGCAAGAACAAGACCGCATAACTAGCAGAAGGGCAAGACCGAAACTCCGCATCCTGAATCCTTGATACTTGCAAAGTGATGAATCAATTGACTGAGCAGTTCTGACTGCATATGTACTCCCTAGCAACTGTTTTGTACAAATTAATGTGTAACAACATTGATTGAACATGATGGCCTCCGGGACTGCTCAATGGGGCAGGAATCCTAGCGAAGATTAGAGTGTGAATGCCCTTGAACAATTGTCGTGCCATTAATTATATAGGGGGATTGACTTTTAAAGCCTTGTCGTCTCCGATATGGCTCATTCATCATGGGTAAGAGCGCTCTGCAATGTAGACAGAAGTGCTGGATTGATGAATGCGATTGTTCACGACGATATCCCTGGACAAGACTCACCGACACGGGTGGTAATAGAACAGAAAAAAAATTAACCATATGCATCGGGCCCCCGGTTGACCGAGCCACAGCTTGCTTTGTACGTAGTCACAAGATGTCGAAACATATTACCCGGTATAAGGCCTCTCAACCTCATGCTCTAGCCGTTTATCCTTGTTACCCTCCCCAGCCAAGCGTTACCTTTTTCCTTTCTGGGAACAAGACGTATCTAACCTAGGGTCACTGTTCAATCCTTGAGGGATAGGGTTGGGCCGTCGGGAGCTATTGATGATGCATTGTTTAAGTTCGGTAAGAGAGCCTGAGCGGGATGGCCTCGGTCATAAACGATGTTAAAGCAGGGCAACACGATGAAGTAAACAAATATTGCCGTTCTTGTTTCCTGATACTAGAGCCAGAATGTGACCCGTGGGGGTAAGTGAAATGAGTT
>JAXQJV010000139.1:0-31979 GCA_037042255.1 Penicillium sp. PG106-07D | reverse complement strand
TAACTTAGAGGACTTCGTAAAAGTTAATGTTTCATTATTTCAAAAAAGATTTAATGATTTAAAAGAAACAGATTTTTTGGAAAGGTTGGAGGTGAGGTCAAGGGAACCCCAGAAGTACACAAAGTGACCGAAAAGGCCAGCTCGAGGCTCCGGGGAAGTTTTCTCCGAGTCCGACACGGGCCACGCCAACGTCAACTGGTCACCACTCTATTAGCGGGACAAACCATGTGCGTGCTGAGACTCACAGACGAAATTGTATGGGAAACGTGATGAGAGAATTGACGGGTTCAATTGACGGGTTTAGTTTACGGGGTGAAGATCGCTAATAGCACGGTGCATATGACACCTTCCGCAGGCCTGGAAGTTGCTCGGTTGCCATCTTTGATGGCCAGACTCTACAATCTCTGACTATCATCATTGAGCTTGCTGATTTAATCGGTACAATTCATCCATCTCAAGTAGAATTCTCGGAATGCTTTTTCGACTCGCCGTTTCCTGTGCTTTTATCTGCCTGCCCGTTTGCGAGGATTAACAGTGCAGGCACTGGGCAGACCACGTGCTCCAGAGCACGTTCAATTCTTGGCGGTCATTATGCCCAGATCACAATACAGGCTAAACAGGCTGTAAGTAATGAGACAACCTCGAATAGCTCTCACTCCCACCATCTCCCTTGGGATTATTCTGCAAAATGTCCAACTTGCTAGCCTGGCAGGCTGATTTGTTCCTTCTGGTAATTCAATGTTTCATTCACTAAGCACTTACATGTGTGTTTTAACAATATTTTAGGAGCATTGGCAAGGAAACTCGCCGCTTTCTGATGATGCTCAACGCGAGGAAATTTTCGCTAAATATGTGGCACTCGGGGTCCGTGGACGCGAGGTATTTTGATTTTTGCCCCCCCATTACTCTAACCAGAAAACTGACCTATCGAAATAGCCGTATCGAGAGCAGCAAAACAGGCTAGGGGATAGGAAAGCACAAAAGCTTCCTTCGTCTAGTCAAGAGCTATTGGATCGTATCCGCCTTCCTGCTGAGCGTGGGATGTATGAGGATCCATGTTGGCTCCGTACCTACTATGGCCCTTCCTCAGAAAACGCATGGGCACAGATTCAAGATTACATTGATACTAAGGTCATCGGCTCAGTCACAGTTTACAACGACTCATCCTTGTATAACTTCGGTTCTAACTGGGAGAAGATTTTTCTTCGTGCCCCACAGCTACTCGATAATTCTTGTTTGTTCGAAGAATACGAAGAGTATGTTAGAGAGGCCCTGGAAGAAGGACTTGAGGACGAGGCCACTGATGCCCAGCGTGCTAAGGAAGGCGGCTATGACCCAATAGAGGATGAAAACTCTTGGATATGCGTTTATGCCGAGTACCTCTTCCGGTTAGCCGTGGGGCAGATCTATATCGTTGACGAAAAAACTTTGGCCTCCGAAGGCCCCGATGCAGGAACCGTCCTCGTGGTGTGGTACGACGAGTGTGGACGGACAATCCGTTACTGTCGCGAGGAATCCGAGCATGCAGCGGAACTTGCGAACCTTGACCCTTGTTACATCAAAGATCGTGCGCTCTGGTATACTGCGGAGATTGGCGAATCCTATGAGTGGGGTGCACCCTTAGGACCCCCCTACGGCGAAAGTCGCGAAACCTCTGAGTAGCCGACCTCTGGATTGGCCTCTCTAATCCATGTTCCAGACTTCCAGTGACAACATAGATTTCAGTCACAGCCCAAAACCCAGTCTGTCAAGAACCCTTCCAATCAGAATGAACGAGACGAGCTGATTAGCAGCCTCGGCCACATCCGAGTCCCGACAAGCGACCCACTTGATAACAAAAGAATTTTCGTCGGACCGCCCAAAGCTTAACCCAAAGCTGATCCTTGCTAGATATTGAAGCTGAAGAATTAGCCATCAGATCTGCCAAGCATCTAGATCAGAACTGCCCAATAGACCAAACGGCTGAGCTATAACCAGAACGATGAGAACAGCCATGCAAATGTGCGCATCTCAATCTTCGCAACACAACCAGTGGCAAACTAGAAAAAAAAAATTAGAACTCATACAAACGGCCCACTACCGAACGGGCCAACCAGCAAAATAATTCTCTGACTAAATGATACTGCAGCCCCAGATTCCTGCTCGTCTGGTCGCGTGCATGTGGAGAGAATAGAAAAAAATTCCGAATTGCAATTGACTTTTCTCTTTCCCATTCCCTCCCCTCCATCTTCAAAACCCGCCAGCCCTAACCGCCGCGCCGCGACAATCGCCAGCCGTCGCAGCAATGGCCACCACAACCACCGAGGATATGGAGAAAAAGCTTTACGCCGAGCCGGGCGTGTCGCCGGTCGACGAGTCCGAGCCCGAGAAGACCTCCAAGCCGCGCGGAATCTTCGCGACAATCCGTTACTATGAGGAATATTTGGACCGGAAGATGGGCATCGAGTCACATAGTTTGGATCGCGTGCATCCCGAGAATCGCGACTCGCCCAGCCAAGTAGTTATGGCGTTGATGTGGGCATCGGCGACCATGAACATTAGCTGTTTCAGCACGGGGTTTTTGGGGATTGAGTTTGGGTTGTCGCTTGGTCAGACGATTCCAATTGTGATCTTTGCGACGCTGTTGGGCGCTGCTGTTACGGTGAGCATGCAAACCTTCGATTACCTTGGCTTATTTCATCATCGCGTGAAATTACCGCGATGAGTCTATTTTTCGACGAATCGGTCGCTGATTGATCACGTCTTTGGTGTGATAGGGCTGGTGTGCTACCATGGGCCCCGGTACTGGCCTGCGCCAGGTGGCAATCTCCCGATACTCGCTGGGGTTCTACCCATCCTCCATCATCGCGCTGCTGAACGTGATCGAACAACTAGGCTGGGCCTCGGTGAATTGCATCACCGGTGGTCTAGCGCTCAGCGCCGTGTCAGACGGGCGTGTCTCCATCGCAGTTGGTGTCGTGATCATCGCCTGTGTCAGTCTTCTCTTCAGCTTCATTGGATTGCGTGGTGTCCTGCTGTACGAGAAGTACGCATGGATCATGTTCTTCATCATCTTTATGATCATCTATGGCGAGGCAGCCCACCGCGCAAACCTCGCGGCTCCGCCTACCGTCACTGGCATGACGGCGTCTGGCAATGTGCTCAGCTTGATCAGTGTGGTGTACGGATCTAGTGCGTCGTGGAGCTCGATTGTCTCTGATTTCTACGTGCACTATCCAGTGGATACGCCAAAGATTAAGGTTTTCTTGTACACTACCTTTGGGATTACGATTCCCACGTGTATTGGAATGTTGCTCGGCGCGTGTATCAGCTCAGCACTCGGTACAAATCCCGAGTGGGCTGCTGCGTATGAGAGCGGCATTGGCGAGATCCTCAAGACGATCATCTATCCAAGTGGATTTGCTAAATTCCTACTTGTGCTTTTGGTCCTTTCTGGCAGTACGTTCTCACTTCAATTATAGCGGACCACTAGTCTTTCGATACTAATTTCCCCCCCCACAGTCGGCGTGAACTGTATCGCTATATACTCAGGCGCGCTCTCCGCGCAGCTCTTCGCCCCACCATTCGCCAAAGTCCCTCGCGTGATCTGGTCTATCCTGGTCTTCGGTGGCATCCTTGCCCTCGGTATCGCCGGCCGAGACCACTTACTCGACGTGCTGGAGAACTTCCTCTCGCTGCTGGGTTACTGGAACACCTCGTTCTTTGCAATCCTGTTCATCGAGCACTACTACTTCCGGGCAGGTAGCTTGGCAAACTATGACCTGGACGCCTGGAATACCCCAGCCAAGATGCCCGTTGGATACGCTGGGTTGACGGCATTCCTCTGCGGCGCGGCCGGTTGGATCGTCGGCATGGTTGAGACATACTATGTCGGTGCGCTCGCGGCGAAGATTGGGGCTGATGGTGGGGACATTGCTAATGAGTTGGCACTTGTCTTCACGGCCGTCTCATATCTGCCCTTGCGCATGCTGGAACTCAAGTACGTGGGGCGATGAGTGGGATTCAAGGTGGGATGGCATGTGCGCCAAGCTGCAAGCATTCCGTATACCACGATACATGTGTAAAGCGGGCCGACGGACCGAATGGACTCGGAGCAAGACTAATAACCAATAGATATGGGCGGCTTCTTATCAAAATGGAACAGTCTAGCCACTGAAGAACGAGTTCTTCATTCAGATCTTTGTTCATTGGAATTTCAGCGACTGGGCAGCGACTAAATTATGATATAAAGGATTAATATTGAAAATAGAAACCACCTGTCAGACAAGCGCACGCAACGCATGCAGCCGCCATTCATGCATGGGGTATCGAAGAAACGAGTGCACACTGGTACTCAAAACAGGGCAAGTATCAAGTATACAGCCCACGAACCATTGACAGAGAAGAGGTTCAAGAAAGAAAGAAAATAAGAGGCTCACGGGCGGACCTCATCCGCCCGGATTCCCCATTTCATATGTATAGAAGAGAAAAAAAATGCCCAGAAGGAAATTTGCTCGTAAACCTTGCGGTAAGCCTTTAAACGGCCTTGACCACAGGCCAGCCGGTCGAAAAGTCCAGCTCATTCCAGCCATACTTATAGCCGGCATTACCATCTCCACCGGCCTCTTTCACCGAGAGAGGATAGTAGTGGTAGTACAGCACAGGGCCGAGATCCTTGTCGGTGAGAACGCCCCTGTCTCATGTGTCAGAGATCTGAGCTGGTTTGGCCGTAGATCGGTGTGTACGATCTTGATTCATATGTGGGGGATGGAGAACGGATTGGGGGCCAACTTACTGTCCACCAGGGGCATAAATCTGATCATGGCTAGCAAGGATGATCGTCCCGCCAGATTCAAGACACGAGATCCCAGCCTGATCAACCTATCATGCGAAGAAACAAACATTGTTAGTCAAAGATTTCTGCCCCCGAACAACAAAAGTACGTAACCTAACGGGGGCTTTGATGCCCGCTTGGTCGATCGCGATCCACTTACAAAACCACCGGTTCCACTTGACGAGCGGCAGACGTGCACCCGGTACTCCTCGCCCTGCGCGGGGTAAGTCGCCGTGTACGAGCCGGCAATGCCGCCGCTGAAAAACAGGTAATAGTAGCTGCCATGTTGGTAGAGGAAGGAGGCTTCGACGCGGTGGTTCAGACTGGCGTTGTAGGCGATCTGGTGCGGCGTGTTGGAGCCGACCTGTAGCGGGCTTTCGAGTGCAACTTGGTACAGATCTTGCCAGTACGAGCCGAATTGGAGATACTGCTGGCCGCCGATGGTGATCCAGTTGGGATCGATACGGTTGTAGGCGCTGTTGGCGGGGATACCGATGATGCCGTGGTCGGTCCAGGAGCCGGGTTCCATTGTCTTGGAGGTTGCGACGCCGATTTCTGAGGTTTGGGTGCCTAGTTTGGAGAGGACATAGTACATGTAATAGATTCCGTCTTGATAGTGGACATCCGGGGCCTAGACGTTGATTAGCTTTCGTAGATTGAGAAATATGCATCGAAGTAGAGCAATGCAGATTGCTGGTATTCTGTCCTGGCGTTGTTTTGTTCCAGGTTTATACATACCCAAATGTTGGTGCTGTTCACGCCGTCAAGTTTGATGATAGTACCGTTTGGTAGAGCCGCACCCACATCCGTCCATGGCCCTTTCAATGAAGGCGATGTCATGGTATTGACACCAGTACCCGTCGAAAAACGGAAATATGTGCCATCAGACTCACGCTGGATCATACTAGGATCATGAGTCCAGCAATCTCCCGTACAAGGGCCTCCCGCCGGGTAAGCGCTGGCCAAAGCTATAAACAAGCAAAAGAAAATAGCCAGCATAGTGGCGGCAAGAGAACAAGAGGATTAAAGAAGCTGGAGGGCGATCGACAAGGGCGAGAACCTTAGGGAATACGGCCAGGAATGTCGAGAGCAGCGGTGACTGTCTATTCTAGAAAAAACAACAGCTCATCCATGGGCAGGGCAGGGCAAGTTATTTATGTTGATCTTTTTGACTTGTTGCCCCTCTCGGCCTCTTCAGGGCTCAAGGCTGCGATGGAGGGTCATGCAAATGTCGCCTTTGCTGGTGCAGTTTTCGCCTTGATAGTCTAGCGAGGGCCGTGGGACCAGGCATGGCCGATGGCACGCCAATCAGAGCTTCATTCCTGGTGCATATTAATCCTATGAATGTAAGGTACATGTCAGTATCAGTCGTTAGGCTGGGGCCGACGTGGCCCGGGGCGCCACGGTAGGGATGGCGCCGAAGCCAAGGGAAGGGGACCACTGGGGGATAGAAGGTGGATCTTTGACGCTCTGGGTAAATTGCAAACAGACCCGCTCTACTACCTGGGGCTATACATCCTGTATGGTTTTCCAAAGGCAGATCTGATCGAAAGTCATCCGTTGATCGCACAGACTATCAACGTCCAGTGACTACTCAAAATCTTAATATTTGATCCTTCGCGATAGTGCTCTCGATACTGGAATGTTAATTCAGAACATATTTCTACTATTCCTCTGACAAAGTGTATCAAGATGAAATCTAGACTGAGTGGCCAAGAGCCAAGCAGTATGTATGAATGTCAATGTAAGATTGTATGGGAGATCAGACCGCCGTGCCGAGTTATCCCTTTTGTGATGTCTCGCATCAACGCGGGCTGTCTTCAAACAGGCCTGGAAAAAGCGCACAAGATTACTAGATACATTTAATCCCGCTGATAACCACGCTAGAAAGCACTTCTGCTCCACTCAAGTGCTGCTTAGATCGAGAATCCGGTCGCATGCCCTGCTGCATAGCCCTTTGCCGTAGGGGATGGGCGAGGTTGCCGACAGCGCATGATTCGCAATCTGGAAGTGTGCGGTTGCATGAGCCCCCACATTCTCCTTTGTGAGGAAATGGGGGAAATAAACAAAACATGGGTGAGCCGTGGTTGTCAGCAAGGGATTATCCGTTCTGGGATACACTATTGCCCGATTTTTAAATGCCGAGTTTCTTCTCGTCTTTGAGGAGAAGAAGTGTGCTTGGCCAGAACAGAGTGGCCGCATTGTCGTGGTTGGCGAGTATTGGGGACTTGATTAACTTTGCGGAGTACTCGCTTTTTCTTTTCCATGCACGGCAGACTCCTTTGAGGCAACATGTACATCATCGCATGTATGGATACTCAGGACCCCCACTTTGTTTCCATTCTCGCTGCTATACACAAGTTCAAGCAAATCACTTTCAACACCACTTACTGCATGGGTCACCTGCGCTCTAGGGCTCGGTTGTTATTTTGACTTCACACTATGCATTTATTTTGACTTTCAGAGGCTTTGCCGCAAAGCGACTTCAGTCCGGGGAGGCTGATGATCGTCCCCTATGTGGGGACAAATCCCGGCACTGGCTACGCCAATAAGCTTAGCCGACGGGAGTGCTGCTGGTCCGCTGGATCGCCAGCTGAACTGTGCTCACTGCTCGGTCGCAAGAGCCGGGGCTGACCATGTCGGGAGGATCGACTTGAACGGTTGATTTTCTACTAGTAGCAACTATGGAGTCAGGCAGTCATAGCTAGAAGCGAATGCTTTTTTTGCAGATCATCCTTTGGTCAAGTGAGGTATATTACACTAGTGTTGCTCGATCCCATGCTGCAAGAAGGGGTTCGGGTACATAATGAGGGGGGCGGGATTCCCTTCTTCAGCAGGGCGAAAGGGGCTGTGGGACGGCCTGACTAGCAAGGCTTTGGAAAGGGACTTCTCCGAGGAGTTGAAAGGTCCTGTATCTGGTTTCTAGGCCCTGGGAGAGAGGGAGCCTTGGAGGGCCTGACCGACTGGCGCGGCACAATAATAGAGCTGTTGTCAACACGGCCGGTTTCTTTATGGTGATTCCTGCATGTATGGCGTAGTTGAGTTGCCGAGAATTGGCGAGTGTCCACACCGACCTTCTAGGTGCATCAAATTTCTATGGCAAGTCGCTGTTTGGCTATTTTCCGTGGTCCTTGGCTGATGTACTCGGATCTGTAGGATGTCAGATGCAGGAGATCGTCGGCAAACCCACGTAGCCGATGGCCGACCTTGGCCATCGTCATGCAGCAGGTAGATCTGGACGTGAGTCCTCGTTGGTTGGCGAGCAACTCATTATTTCTCGAGTGTTCGCATTCACTCTGAGCCGATGTCATCACGCGAGCCTTGTGGAGAGTTACGAGATGGGCGCGAGGTGGGGAAGCGGAGCAGTTTACGCTGTTTACTGTCCATCAAGCTAATCATTCCGAAGTCGAATGACCAACTTCTTTCCCCCGCCTTATGGGTAGTGATACTAGCCAATAGACGTTGGTATGGGAATGTTGTCCGATCTTAACGTTATACTATCATCGCTCATGACTGCGTTCATCGGGATGACTGCAAACATGAGACACATGGCGTGCTCGGATCGCCCATCAAGGTTAGCCAGAGGCGTCCCAAGGCATCCTCAGGACTCCATTGAGAAGTCTCGCTGGCCCTCCTTCTCCCGCGTTCAGCAATCTGACTTTCGCGTCTTTCCCTTTCTTGGATCAGAAGGCGTCATGATAATCCAGTGGAAGTCTGACATCGAAAGCCAGCCGATGGAAAGGGTGGATGAAGAGAATAGAAGGGCTCGGATATCGTCATGTCTTCATAATGCAGAAGGCTCCTGGCCCAGTGGAAGTTCCTAGTTTTGCGGGAACCCGCGATCGCAGTCGACGTTGATACTGTAGTGCGATTTTCCTATTTTCCTGGTGGTCGTTACGAGGACTTGACGACCCCCAACCGTCCTCTACACTTTATAGACAGATCTTCGTATTTCTAGCACTTCATCCTTCAAATCTATCACTCTTGAAAGCATTCAAGACATCTTTGTGATCGACACCTTCAGGCACCATGTCCACGCTGACACACATTCTCCACATTTAAGCTTGTTATAAAGAGAGCATCTCAACACTGGTGACGCGGCAGGGGCGTTCGCACGGTTTCCACATCGAAGCTTGATTTAGCTACACCCATTGATGCCTCGGATATGTCCGTATTCCATGGAACCTGGACATGGCAGCTTCTTGGAAGCACAATCCAAGAACAATGAAAAGACATTCCACTATGACAGCAGTAACAACTGCCCAGATGTGGTTGAAGTATGGATATTACTACATGGAATTGTTCACACCATAGATACCCGGTGCGGCAGATATAGCGATCCAAGGATAACGCTTTTGGAAGATGGATTCCACATTCCCAATCCCTAGGTATCTTTCGTGTACATTATATTTCTAAGACAAATTTCTCCAGAAACAAGAACATACCATGCGCATCCTCCTTCATCGTTGCCCTACCTCTCGTATATCTCGTATCGCATACCTAAGTCTAGAATAGTGTCCCATGCACAGTGCGGTTCAGTTGCGCCGCAAAGAGCTTATTCTCGTTAAGGATGAACATGCGCCCATCACGTCCAAACGAGAAGTTCGACGTCCCATTCTTGATGAGAATCTTGCCCAGGAGCACGCCGCCGGCCGACCAGACATTCACGCCATCTTTGCATCCAGAGTAGATATTACCGTCCTGGTCGACTTTGATCCCGTCTGGGATCCCGTCGCTTGGCATAGCGAAGACGCGCCGGTTAGTCAAGAATGGTTGTCCGTGGATAGTGGCCACATCGAATGCGTAGCTAGACAGTCCATGTCAGTATATAGCTTGCCGCCTTTTCTTTCAGACATCTAGCTGAACGTGTCTGGTCAGGACTCAGAAGGCAGAAAGGGAAACCAAGCTTACATCGTCGCAGGCAGCAACAAATCAGTAGTCCCATCACCCACCGTCTCCGCCGTATCAGTGATATACATAGTCTTCTCATCAGGCGAAAAGGAAATCCCATTCGGCCGACCAAACCCATCAGCAACGACACGCACATCCTTAGTCACCGGGTCAAACCGATACACCTGGTTCGGCAATTGCGGCTTCGGGCGAATGCCCTGCTTCCAGGCATAAATGGGATCAGTGAACCAGAACGCGCCATCACTCGCCACGACCACATCGTTAATGGAATTGAATTCCCGCCCGTAGTAGTTCCCGATGATGAGATCGGACTTGTACGGCGCGGTCGCGGACATCTGGAAGAGGCCGCCCGTTTCGTTGAGGGTGCCTTGGCCAGCCCAGAGGATGCCGTTGCCGTTGTTCACGCCGCCATTCGGCATCGGGATTGTGGTGTTGATGATTTCGGCGGTAACGGGGTGGGCGTTGACGTTGACTTTGGAGACTTTGATGGTTTTTTGGTTGGTGATCGGATCGATGAAAATGTTGCTGGATACGAAGAGTGAGTCTGTTGTTGGGATGTACACGCTTGCCTCGTGGGCGAAGGGGAAGTCATTGTTTTCGAGGAGGAGTTCTAGTCTCGGCGCGGAGCCGAGGATGCGGAGGAAATCGTTGTTGTAGATGCTGAAGTTGGAGGGGATAGTGGCCGCGCTTGCCTGCAGGCTCGCGTGGGAGATGCTGGATGCCATTGATGATTGATTGCTCCGATTGTTTGCTTGCGCGTTCGATGCTAGGGGTATCTCGTGTCTCTGCTGTTTCTTGAGAGACAAAAGTCGGTGGGGGCTTAAACAGCTAATAGATGTTGTCAAGCGAATTCAACGCGAATCCACTCAGCATGAACTCAATCGCGGTGGATACAGTCACTCCGTATTCTCATGTTTGGTTATAGGGGCGGGCTTCCATCGATGGTTGCAAGCTGTTTGGATCGGCAATTCAGCATTCCTTCTGGGAGTTTTTCCGAGATTTTGCCATGGCGGGCTTCCTATCGCGAACGATCGCTGTCTTACTTTGTTGAAAGCCTGACAGAGTCAAAACTCTCAAGGACTCCTATGCGATTGACAAAACACTGAACCAAAGGCATAAGAATTGAACATTCCCATGGAACTGGGGAGGTGAGAGAGTAATACTGGACGCCGCCCAAGAAAATCACTCTCGAGAACGGAGATGAAACCGAACACCTAAAATGGACGCTCATTCAAAGCTTAATTAGGGAATATCAATTACATCTGAAAAATGGCTGACCAGTCGGTCAACCGAGGATCTGCTTGGCCCGTTCTCGGCGCACTGAATAGAACTCGACCCACCTTCCCCAACTTCCGGTAGCTAAAGCTCACCAGAGCAAATTTCTCATCTCCATTTCATGCAAGGTGTTCACGGCAAGAACGGGTGGCCCTGTTCCAACTAGATGACCAAGAGTTGACAGGTTCTGGCGCATGCTAAAATATCAGCACCAGCTCATTGGCAAGCGTAGATGCCGATCTCAAGCTTAATGAGAAAGGCATCATACGTGTCTGCCGCCCAGGAATCGGTGTTCTGCAGCGCAGATCAGGGAGAAAGTTTGGGATGAAAACAAGCTTCGTGGACCGAGTAAACTGGACTATCGAGCGGTATTTAGAGGCGATTATAGGCGAGAGAACGCCGTGCCAGGGAGATAACCTCCATTTCGGCGATAGGGGCCATTCAGAAATTAGTTTCACCCTATAATGTTGCTAGGGTAGTGGTTACGCCATTGGCCAAGCTTTCTTATTCAAGATAATCCGGTAACAGTCTAAGATATCAACCTTACTCCGTACTCATCGACCCAAGAGCCCCGAATCAAGGCATAATATGCCTTATCGCTCTTTACAGAGGCTGCATTCATGGATGTCACTTCCTTGCTCAGTACAGTCATCGGACCTCTTCTGAAAGGGTAACTTCACAAGTTCGCAAGGTTACAAACGCTGTAGCTCTGATCCACATCCTTCTGTCCGCCTACTTACCAATCGTAAGTTAGTGACCTCCAGTTATGATAATGCGTTCTGACCTCCGCCCAAAAATAGTTGTCGGCACCGCAGCATCTACCGGCTGCGAGGACACCAATCGCTCTTTTTTTCAGTAACTGAGCACAAGGTACCGTCATTATCTTCAGGTCTACTGAAGAATGTCCCGCGTTGCCCTGCCGGCGCTCGGGGTTCCCACCAGGATAAGTCCTACGGGGCGCGCTTTATGAAGACAGACGTCGCGCCGCTATCGAGTTCATTTAATACCAACGTGGTCGAGTGCGCCAGTAGACGCCTAAATGCATTCCTTCTGAGTTCAGTTGGCCATTACGGAGCTCAGATCACGCCACTTGCTTTGAGACACTCGATGAGGCCCATATCGGCCTTATTGACATAATCAAAGACACTACCAGTGTCTGCAAGGGTCTTCTGCATAGACCCCAGGCTGATACTGACGCGTGCGCGGTCGTTGTCTCTCAATCTGCTTCAAGACACAGCCGGTCTGCCATTCCTCTCGCGCCAGGTTTGGAGCAACTTGATATCCGCGGTGATGTGGACTATGGCAGCCGGTGCGTTGCCTTGGAAGATCTCGAGGCAGGTGAAAAAAACGTTTATCATTGCAAATACCTGAGTCGCGTTGGGGCTTGCGCCGATATTGGCGAGGACTGCGCGGATGGACCAGTTGTACATCTTGATGGGAGCATTTAGCAGGGATCTTCCTAAGAGTGTACCTCGTCTCCTTGTCACCGTTTGCTCATGCAGAAGATCAATGGCCACAATGGCCACAATGGCCTGGCGGATGGCTGGCTCGGCGAGACTCTGGTGAAGCACGCTGTGCTGGAAGAAAGACATCCCCAGAGAAACCGCCGAGATGTGGCGCGGTTTTGAGGAAGAAACTCTTCAGCGCGGGCGTTTCGAGAGGATTGTTGACTGTCGTCGCTAGTGGGCCGGTACCAGGTAAGCAAATGTTAATCTACTGGTCACAGGCGGGTTTTCCTCGTCACAGTTGACTCGTCGAGGCCTGGACATATTTGAGTAACGTGTTTCCAGTTCAGTTGCCAATTGATTAGAGAGCTGTCCAGGGCAGCAACTAGCTTGTAGGTATTGCAGCCAGTGTGCACCTTGGGCTTACTGGGTCTCGTTCGCTTCGAGTTCTGCGTGCGAACAGGATTCTATGTGACATCTTTAAGACACAACAGCCGCACCGGGTATTGAATCAGCCTGAAAACGGGAAGGATGGCAGAGTCCACCCGTTGGCGCAAAGTTTCCTGGGCAGTGCATTTGGCTTTGATATCCTCAGTCACTGCACCAAAGGCTGGGGGCGAAAATCACGAGCGGTCGGAAAGTTCATCAAGGTGGATTGCTTCGTAGGGCGACCTACAAGGATGCAGGAGAAATCGTGGTAGCTGGGCAGTGCAGTGTACCTGCAGTCACGGATCCTAAAGTCAAGGTTGGAAACAGTCCTGCGAGCCAAGTTGAGAGTCTCTCAGACGTGGACGAACCAGCACCGCTTCTTGGGTGACGACCATACACCTTACTTCTACGGTCGAAAGATGCTGACCCTGCGGAGGACGGGACTCGAAGCCAAGTCCATCATTTCCATCATCCCTACTTGGTTTAGTCGGTGGAAGCAACCCACTTCTATTCCTGTCCCGCGTGTGGTCAACCGCCAACGCTTGGGTGTCCACTTTCTGTCCACTCTAGCCCCATTTATCCACCCGGGTGAAATGAGGAAATGAGCACACCAGGGGAGGAGAGGGGCTTTCGAAAATCTAGAATGCTTCGGAGAAATTAGATTTGTTGTGAGGAGCGGGAGAGAGACTGGTCCACCCGTAGGCATACAGTAGGCTATCGAGGATGTCTCCCGGTAGAAAGGTGAACGTTGAATACTATGGACACTATTATGGACTCCAAGAGAGGTCATATCAATTCTGGCAAGATCGATCATCTGAATTACCAGGCCTTGGTACCACTGTCTGTGAATCTTATCCTATTAAGCACCGGGAATCATTCTTGTTCCTTGTGATCCATCACTCTAAAGACCTGCCAAACCTGCCACTCTCGTCGGACCCCCGCGTCATCGCCGAAAAACCAGCCACCCGCCAGAAAAACGACTCCCCTTTCCACTCCGCTTTTTCCACGTGCCGGACACTTTTGCACTGCTTGGGACACACACACACCTTCCCCCCTCTCTCTCTGAATTATCCTCGTCCTCTTCCAGAAATATATCCGGTTACTCTTTCACTCTTCCACGCTCCCGGCCTTGACGACCTCACCCTCCCATACTGTCCATCGGCACAACCGCGTTAATTATATCCCGATTAGAAAAATTACCGTCCAGTGCGCCTGCCCGACCGTGGCCTCTACGGTCGCAACGGTCGCAGACATCCCCAATTGGCTCTGGAATTCTCTCCTGATTCCCCCCCCTCCTCGGCCCAATTCCAATCTGATTCTGTCCTGTCCTGTCCCAGCGACAGCGAGCCCCTGACCTGCCCAACATGAGCTCCGAAAGTAATTTCTCGTTGAAATTCCGGCGCCCCTCCAGCAAATTGCACAAGGACCCCCCCAGCTTCAGTTCGCGCATTCTTCGGAGTCATCAAAGTACTACCTCACTCAAGCGTCACCCCTCCGCCCCCGTCTATCCGCGCTCCTCCCCTAGTGGCAGTCGTGAGCACGTCCGATCGCGGTCCAATGCGGCCTTTGGCTCCTCGTCCTCCTCGCTCGAACAACATAGCCTGCATAGCCAGCAGAGTGGTGGCCCCTCCCCCATCGTCGATGAGGGGTCCTCGACCTATTTCCCCAGCTTCAGCTCCTCCTCGCGCTCCAGGACCCGGAACTCCAATCGCTTCTCCTACAATGAACGCAGTTCGGATGATTTGAATAACTCCTCCTTTGAAACGCGGGGCATGCTTAGTGCGCTTGATGAAAATAGCGCGGAACCGGACCACCAACCCCAACATTATCAATCACAGCCACCGCCGCCGTTGCGCTCCCATCACACCAGTCCCGACGATCCCCGCGGCCGCCAAACCCTCCGACAGTCTGCCAGCTTTACAGCGCTTCCGAATCGGATGATGGACTCTTTTGCGCATCGCGAGACCGAGCGGTCTCACACCGATAAGCGCTATTCCGATGAGGTTAACAATGGCAGCCCAGCACCACCCCCACCTCGGGCAGGAAGAAGCAAAAAAGCTAGCTTCTCGAGCTTTGTCAACAGCATGCTCGGTTCACCCCGCAATATCAAGATTTCAGCGCCAGAGAATCCAGTGCACGTTACGCACGTAGGATACGATAACCAGACGGGCCAGTTTACCGGTCTTCCCAAAGAATGGCAGCGGCTGTTGCAGGAGAATGGTATCTCCAAGAAGGAACAGGAGGAACACCCGCAAACAATGGTGGACATTATGCGATTCTACGAAAAAAATACACGGGGAGATGATGATGAAGTGTGGCACAAGTTCGATAATGCATCATACAAGGCCACAGCGACAGCGCAAGCGCCAGCGACGGGGACGGGGACGTCGCCGCCCGGCAGCCCTCGATTCCCCCAGAACCACGAAGGCAGCTTTGAAAACCCTCGATCACCGCCTCCCATTCCTCGAGGTCCTCCCGCAGTGACGCCGGCCGCCGCGATGTCTCCGCCTTTGGGCAGTCTGGTTCCGCACCGTGCGCCTCCCAAGCCTCCTGGCCCGAGCCCGGCCCGTCCACCTCCACAACCTCCCGTATCGCAAGCCTATAGTGCTCCGCAACAGCGACCGACGCAAGATCCATATGGCGCATCATACGGGGCACCACAACTCCCTGAGCCGGTGTCCGTGGCCTCCGCTTCGCCCAAGCCCAGTCGCTCCAATTCCCGCAACGGTGTTCCGGTACCTAAGCACAATGTCATCGCGTCTCCCACACAATACCAGCAGCAACAGGAGCAGGTCATGGCGGCTGCTCAGCAAGCAATTGCCTCGAAGCAGCTGGACCGTAGTACCAGCCAGCGCACCCAGCAGCAGCCACCCCAACCTCCGCCCTTAGCCACGAACTTTGGGCCTTCGTCTGCGGATCCTTCACCTGCTTCAGCATCTCCCAACACCCGCGCTCCGCCCGCTGCTCGCCCACGGCAACGCCAGCAGCGCCAGAGCGATATCATGGATGTACGCCAGCGGCTGCTTCAGATTTGCAGTCCCGGTGACCCTACCCTTTTGTACCACAGCTTGAACAAGATCGGCCAAGGTGCTTCCGGTGGTGTCTATACCGCATATGAGACAGGCACCAACAACTGCGTGGCCATCAAACAGATGAATCTTGACCTCCAGCCGAAGAAGGATTTGATCATCAACGAGATTCTTGTGATGAAAGACAGCAAGCACAAGAACATTGTCAATTTCCTGGCGAGCTTTTTGCACGGGTTGGACCTGTGGGTTGTCATGGAGTACATGGAAGGTGGAAGTCTGACGGACGTGGTCACCTTCAACATTATGAGTGAAGGGCAGATCGCTGCTGTTTGCCGCGAGGTGGGTGCCCTTGAGCGGAGTTTTCTTGACATTGGGATTACTTACTGACATGGCTGTCGTAGACCCTGAGTGGCCTTCAGCATCTGCATTCAAAGGGTGTCATCCATCGTGATATTAAATCCGATAACATCCTGCTCTCGCTGGAGGGTAATATCAAGCTGAGTATGGGATCTCTTCGTTCCTCTTCGCAATTGCAATGCTAATGCTAATCCTCGTGTAGCCGATTTCGGTTTCTGTGCCCAGATTAACGACTCCCACAACAAGCGCAACACCATGGTCGGTACCCCGTACTGGATGGCGCCCGAGGTCGTCACTCGTAAAGAGTATGGTCGCAAGGTCGACATCTGGAGTTTGGGTATCATGGCCATTGAGATGATTGAAGGCGAACCGCCTTATCTGACCGAATCACCACTCCGTGCGCTCTACCTGATCGCCACCAACGGAACCCCCAAGATTAAGGATGAACATCAATTGTCGCACATCTTCCGCGACTTCCTCAACTTTGCCCTTAAAGTCGACCCAGAGAAGCGTGCTTCGGCTCATGACCTGTTGAAGGTATGTCGCTGCTGTGTTGGATGCTTGATTTCAAGGTCTCTTGTTGAGGTCAGCCTGCTAACGTCTCGTATAGCATCCCTTCATGGCCCTGTGCTCACCATTGTCACACCTCGCCCCACTGGTCAAGGCTGCGCGCATTAGTCGCGCTCAGGAGAAAGCGCAGAAAGGCGGCGCTTAAATGACCAGAATCCCCTCCTCTCCTTGATGTCCCCTCCCTGTTTCGGCTTTTACATCTATTTTTTGGTTCTTCTCTTATTACGTTTCCCACTTCCCGTCTCGTTCAGATACCCCGTCACACCCAATGTTTTCTCTTCTAGATTCCGGCATGTCAACATTTTCGCATCACCATGTCGTTGGAGCCAATCTCCAATATTTTTACTGATCTATTTATTTTATTCGCATCTATCCATTGTGATGTTTACCCAGCCCATCTGCGAGTCGTGGCGGACATTCCCTCCCGTGACTGAAAAAAAGATCGGTTGATCTTATGAATTGTGCTTTGGAACCGAGTTTTTTGCCCTAGCTTGGAAGGCTTGGGTGACGCTGGGTTTCTCATGTTTTTTTTTTCTTCTTCTAGTTGCGTTTCTCCTCGTTCCTACACTGGGAATTTATGTAGCATTATGTAATTCTACCCCTTGGCATCTAGTTAAGTATGCAATTTGAGTATGATCTCGAGGTGCTGATTGAGACGCGGGTGGAATCCCGCTGGTTGCTCTCCCTGCCGCGTGTGCATTATGTTGCTGTCGTGAATTTTCACTGACCATTCAAGTGGGACTCGAATGCCCAGGTTTGTATTGGTTGCATTCGGCGTTGGTAACTTTGAAGAAGGATATTCGTCTTCTAAGCCTAGGTTCATCCATGGGACTGTCGGGCAGTCTGCAATGTCTGATGATCCCACATTGGCTCTATGCCATCGCTTTTCCATATCTTCCCAGTATTGAAGTCAAGGTTTGATGGTCTTAGCAATTGTACCACCGGATCTACGTCGTACCTGCCAAGGTATGAAGTGCTTGATCGAAATATTCAGTCTCTGTAGGTGCTGGCGACTAGGCACCTACCCAGGAATCTAAACGAACACGCGAGTCGATTTTGTACTTCGCACGTGGAGATATGTGGACTTGGAAGGTGTGGATGTATACTTCGTCGCTCAGCCACAGACAAATCCAACAAATCAGAAATGACAAGAAGCAGGAGCCTACATTGAACAAGCCTCAAAGGGGGCACATTTTGAGTATGAATTGGGCATATGTATGAGCCACAGAAGGACGTCCCCTTCAATACTCCTCAAGGCAGACACCATTCTCGCGGGCGCGGGCTGGGCTAAGAATACCTATCTGAGCTCACAACCCCAAAGCTCCCCCGTTCCACCGTCGTCATCGTTCTGCTGACTCAGTTCCGCCCGGACAGAGCGCACCGACAACACACGCTTCCCTGATCATCGCCTAGAGAGAACTCCCGTTCGTCAAGACAAGCGCAGCACTTCCTTTGAACGTCTGCTTTCTAACTCCCCTTCTTCTCTCCTCGCCATCGAACCTCTCGCACCGGCGGTGTTGGCCCCATTACCTCCCAGCTCAGCCCGCACCCTGCATTCCTCTTCTCTCCCCTCCCAAGCCGCTCCCCGCATTTGGTGCTGGATCCCGACTGCTACAACTGTATAGCTTTACATCCTCGGTATCCACGGAGATACTGAACTTGATCGACTGCGGCGACGAGATCTAGCTCACACCTGCACGTTTGCTTTTTGCGCGACTCAACTGCCTAGCTCAAGCCGAGGAGCGGTGCCTGACGTCCTGGTCCGATTCCGATACCCGTTACTTCGAAATATCATTCGTGACGGTCAGACCTTGCTGGAAGGAATACCGTGAGAATGTTTCGCGCGCAGCAAAATGCTTTTGATGATGCCGTCGGTGAGTCTTGTGGTGTAGTGGCGGTGTCAGGCTGCTTCGCCGCGGGCCGCAAGTCGGATCTCACGGCGGAGTTGCGGCGCCGCGCGACGTGAACGCTGGGGGTTGAGGATCAATGCTGACCCTGCCGTTAACTTCATAGCCAAGGCGACGGATGAGAACTTGACTTCTGAGAATTGGGAATACATTTTGGTGCGTTTCCGGGAGGAGTGTTTTTACGAAAGTCAGAGACTCTGGAAGCTGATGTTGATGATGTGATATAGGATGTCTGTGATAAGGTTTCTGCGGAAGAGTCTGGGTAGGTGGTCTACAATTGCGTGACTTCGATCGGCGATGCGCCCGTTTCGAGGGTTACATACTGATCATGAGTTTGGTTGGATAGCGCGAAGGATGCAGTTGCTGCCATGATTAAGAGGTTGGCGCACAGGAATGCCAATGTTCAGCTTTATACTTTGGAGGTTTGTATTTCCTGGAGCGCGTGGAAGCTTGAAAATTGTCCGGTGCATGAGGCTTACGGAACCCGATTATCTAGCTCGGAAATTCGCTATCGCAGAACTGTGGCCCCAAGATTCATCGCGAGCTGGCCTCGAGGAGCTTCACTGATGCGCTTTTGCGCCTGGCTGCTGATCGGGTGAGCAGAACTGACTCCTTCACAAGGGGAAAACAACGGCTCTGACAAGTTGATCACCTACCAGAACACACATCAACAAGTGAAGTCGAAAATTCTCGAACGGATGCAGGAATGGACGGAGATGTTCTCGTCAAACCCGGACTTTGGCATCATGGAACAGGCGTACATGAAGTTGAAGACTCAAAGTCGGTGACCCATTTCTGCATTCACTGCGAATCATCTCTGACCGATTTTTATACAGACCCCAACCTGCAGCCTCCATCGAAACCCGTTAAGAGCGCAATGACCGACATTGACCGACAGAAGGAGGAGGAGGAGTTGCAAATGGCACTTGCACTCTCTATCAGGGATAAGAACCCACCTCAGGCTCCGGCTGAATCATCTACTGCGGCCGCTGCAACTTCATCTGCGCCGGCGTCCGCTCCAGCTCCAACGAATGCCGAGGCCGCTGTCGCTCAGCCTGTTCCCTCGGGCACATCTGCCGCTACTGTGTCGCGCGTCAGAGCTTTGTTCGACTTCCAGCCCTCAGAGCCTGGAGAGCTCCAATTCCGGAAAGGCGATATCATTGCGGTCTTGGAATCGGTGTACAAGGATTGGTGGAAGGGCTCCTTACGCGGGCAGACTGGCATCTTCCCTCTGAACTATGTGGAGAAGCTGCCCGACCCTACTGTGGAAGAGCTGCACAGGGAGGCCCAGATGGAAGCCGAGGTTTTTGGCCAGATCAAGAATGTCGAAAAGCTCCTGACACTGCTGAGCACTCGGAGCTCGGATTTGAACGTTCAGGAGAATGAGGAGATCACCACCCTTTATCACTCCACGCTCGCGATTCGCCCTAAGCTGATTGAGCTGATTGGGAAGTACTCACAGAAGAAAGGTAAAGCACTTTTACCTGCTACGGTCTTTACTTGCCATGACACCTACTGATCGCGTCATAGACGAGTTTACTCAATTGAATGAGAAGTTCATCAAAGCTCGCCGTGACTACGAATCGCTGTTGGAGGCCTCAATGACTCATCCACCACAAGCTCAGTATGGACGTCCTGGCCAGCCGCCGTACGGATATCCTGGTGCGGCGCCCGTTGGCTATCCCCAGGGCCCGCCTCCGGCTGCTGCTCAGCCTGATCAGCGATACTTCAGCCCTCGACCCCAAGGTATGTCCACTCCAAATCCTGGCTTAGTTGAATATCCGCTCATTGAACCGTTAGAAACGCCAGCACCGCAGTCACAGCCCAATGCATACTACGGTGCGGAACAGTCCATGCCATACCGACCCGCATCTCATTCCCCCGATCCTCGCTCTCAGTACCCTGGTGGAGGCCAGCCGCTCGTACAGCAGCAGGCGCCTCAGTCCGACCCTTACCCGCCTGTACACCACCGCCCTGAGTCTACATATGATTCGCCGCAAGAACTTGGAACGTCGGTCTACGACTCTCCGGTAGACCACCCAGTTGCTCCCAACCAACGTCCTCCCTACCCGCCCACTGGCCAAGCTCCCCCAACTGCCCATCAGCAATTCCAGCAACAGCAGCAACAGCAACAGCAGGACTACTCGCCTTCTGTGTACTCTAGCGATGACCCCGCGCAGCTGCCGTCTGCCTCTGGAATGCACCAGCAATCTCACCACCAGTACCCTCCCCAGCAGCAGCCACAGCAAGCTCCATACCCGACCTCTCCATCCCACCAGCAATCTCCACCTTCACACCAACCGCCCCCTGTCCCTGGTGCTGTTCCCCAGCCTGCCCAATATACTGCCTTTAATCCAGCCCCATCGGCTCCGCCCAATGGTGAATACCAGGCGTATCAGCCACCGCAGGCTGGCGTACCTGCGTCCAACCCAGCGTCCTTTTACAGATGAACATGGGCATGCGATGTTCATGTTAGACTCATTTGGTTGATACCTTGGTATCCTTGGATGTGCCTGTTATTTTCGCTTCACCCGTAGGATTCTGGATGAAGGTTCATTTTCCTCTGCCGCTGTTGGTTTTGCTTGGCCATTCTGTTGTATTTAACCAATGGATGACGGCCCAAGTTGTTTGCCAGTACATATGCTTCTTATACCTCGGGCTGTTTAACAATGTGATTGATTTGTGACAATGGAACCTTGCATATTTTCTCTCTCTCGGGCCCTTAGTTCGGTCTCAATTTAGCATTGAGCAGTGTAAGTATCACGCACTCCTTCAGAATAGTCTGTTTCCGGGCTTTCGAATCGCTCTTCAAATGAGATATTGCACTAGAATATCCTTGATTGCGACAAGAGCCTATTTCACTCACTAATCACTCATGTACACCGTATATGGTTCACACTATGCTTCTATTTGATAGTTCATACTTCCCGCGCTACTCAGACAGACATCACGTGATAATCCGAGACCAGTCCCGCGACGGCCTCGAGGTGGACGACAACAAGCTCGAACAGGCACCGGCGGACTTGGTCTTCAGTTTCCCATCGAGGCAGAGTGAGCCCTAACTTGACTATATAATCGCTTACTCAGACCTCAGAATATACCCGCACTACCTGGCTGGCAGCCGCCTCCCAGCCCTCTGATAGCTTCCCCGCAATCGCGTCCCCTCCCTCGCAGACGATGCTCGGACTCGGACTCTTCTCGTCTGGGTGAAGGTTGCAGATCCCGAGCCAATACAACCCGAGATACAAGCGCCGTCTAATCCCATAAGCTGGGCGATCCCGCCCGGATCAGCCTGCCGTCGCGATGGAGGCCGATTGGGATGAGTTGTCGCGTATCCCGGTGCCACCGCCGAGTGTGCACGGTCTGCCCACGATTGCGACGACGGTGGCATTCGACGATGTTTCGGAACTTCTATGGACAGGCAATGAATATGTGAGTGTTCTTGCCTACACTTTGAGACAAAATGGGCTATGGGCTGATTGTATTTCTTCACCTGATTAGGGCAGAGTCTCGTCCTTCTGCGGACCGGATCTGCAGCGGTATACTTCCGTCCGCGCGCACCCTGTCGCCGAAGGCATGGTGCGGCAAATTATCTTTCACGAACGCGGTGTGATATCGATATCGTCAAAAAGCGTGCACATGATATCCCGGCGCGGCTTGACACAGTGGCACATCGCGCATGAAGAGATGGTCGACCTGCGCTGCATGAGCTTTACGGCGCAGACGAATCGGATTCTGGTAGCGGGGTGTCAGCGCGCGATGTTCACAATTGATATTGACAAGGGGACGATCGTTGACAAATTGCATACCGATTCGAATTACACCCTCATGAAAAAGAGTCGGTACCTTTGCGCAGCTACGGATACGGGCTCCGTCAACGCGCTCAGTCTAAATGATTTCAAGGTCGTCAAGTCTTGGAAGGCCCACGGTACGGCTATCAATGACATGGATGCGCGGAACGACTTGCTGGTCACCTGTGGCTTCTCGGTCCGTCATCTCGGGTCTCCGATTGTCGATCCGTTGGCAAATGTCTACGACCTGAAGACCCTGTCACCCCTGCCACCAATTCCCTTCCATGCAGGCGCGGCATATGTGCGGATGCACCCGAAGCTTCATACGACGAGTTTCGTGGCTTCGCAGACTGGCCAGCTTCAAGTGGTCGATCTGATGAACCCGAATGCGATCAATCTTCGACAAGCCAATGTTTCCTTTATGCTGGGAATTGATCTTTCGCCATCAGGAGAGGCGCTCGCCATCAACGATGCGGAATGTTCCATTCATCTCTGGGGTTCGCCGAACAAGGTCCACTTCAACGAGATGAGCAAGGAGATTGAGTTCGCCGATGTACCTACTCGGCCACCTCCCATCGATTGGTCCCAGGAAACCCCCTTGAATATGGTTGGAATGCCCTACTATCATGACCGCCTCTTTTCAGCATGGCCCAGTCATCTCGTCTTCGATGTCGGTAGCCCGCCACCTCAATTGGACCAGTCTCTGCTCCCATATCTGCGTCCGGCGGAAGTCGGTCACGGAGCGCCCAATCCTCGAAAGACTCGCCGGTACCAGGTCGAGAATACCCGTGCGCTAGCTGCAGCTGAGCCAGCTCTCATTGCACCCAAGTTCTTGAGTGAGAAGGCCCGGGATCAGAGCAAGTCGGATTTGAAGGGCTCGGTCAGTGATGCAGCTGAGGCATTGGCAGGCGCAAAGATCAACGGCGAAAGTGAAGACGATCCTCTCCTCAAGTATAGCAATGTCGAGATCAAGTATAGTCGATTCGGTGTCGACGATTTCGACTTCCGATTCTACAACCAGACCACTTTCTCTGGCCTGGAAACCCACATTGCCAACTCCTTTACCAACTCTCTCCTCCAACTCCTCAAGTTCATTCCTCTCTTCCGGAATATGGCATTGACCCACGCCGCTGGCTCCTGCATTTTTGAACACTGTCTCCTGTGTGAACTCGGGTATTTATTCGACATGCTCGAAAAAGCCAATGGCCAGAACTGCCAGGCAACCAACTTGCTGAAAACATTCAGCAGTTTCCGCGAGGCTTCTAACCTGGGCCTCCTGGAAGAGAACCTCACCAACAAATCCCTTTCGACTGCTATTCAAGCCGTGAACCGCTTCTTCCTGACGCAGATTGCCCACGATTTTCGCATGATCCAGCCCAGTTCTGAAGAGCTGGACCAGCGTCTTGCTACAATTGCGTCGGAGTCTATTCGGTGCATGTTCTGCCAGAACGAGACTGTTCGCCCCGGTAACTCCCTTGCGAACGAGCTTCTCTATCCAAATCTGGATATCAAACATGCCCGGCGTAACCCGGCATTCCGGTTTTCCAGCATCCTGCGCGCGAGTATCGAACGCGAGACACAGAATCGAGGATGGTGCAACTACTGCCGCCGCTACCAGCAAGTAATGATTCGGAAGACCGTGCACCGGATGCCTCTGATTTTGGTGCTGAATGCGGCCTTGACGAACCCCATCTGTCGTCGCCTATGGTCTATTCCCGGATGGCTGCCGGACGCTGTCGGTGTTGTCATCGAGAATGGGCAAGTGATGTGCTATGAGGGCGATGAGCTTCGGGCACGCGAGCAAAGTAACACGCCCGGGCTCGTGATTTACGACCTGGTGGGTCTGGTGGCGGAGATTGATATCCCTGAGCACCAGAAACCGCATCTTGTCTCGTTCATCAATGTGTCCATCTCGGAACCGGCATCATTGGAAGAGAAGGATAAATGGCATCTTTTCAATGACTTTTTGGTGACCGAGGTGGATCGTGACGAAGCTCTGCGCTTTACGCAGCCATGGAAGCAGCCTTGTGTCTTGGCTTTCCAGGTTAGGAGCGCGCGCCATGGTGTCGATGACTCTTGGAAGAGCTGTTTAGATACCACTCTGCTATTCCGCGAGTGGTCTTTGAAGTAAGTCTTAGCTGTCGAGCGTCACTCCTGTCCCTGTTGGTAAACTTGCTAACGAATGGTACAGTGGAGGCCACCAAGTCGAATCTTGTCGTACACTGACTGAGGAAGAGAAACCACAACTCGGCACTCCTGTCGCACTCGATACCGAGTTCGTTGATCTCGAAAAGGCCGAAATTGATGTCAAGGCGGACGGGTCGCAAGAGATCGTCCGGCCCAACAAGAGTGGCCTGGCTCGAGTCTCGGTCTTGCGGGCCTCCGGTGAAAATGAGGGCGTACCTTTCATCGATGACTACATCACCATCCGCGAGCCGATTGTCGACTATGTCACCCAATACTCTGGTATCAAACCCGGCGATCTCGACCCGCGCACAAGCGAGCATAATCTCGTCCCGCTAAAGGCAGCATACAAGAAGCTCTGGCTGCTGCTGAATTTAGGATGTATCTTTGTCGGCCACGGCTTGGCCTCTGATTTCCGCAAAATCAACATCCAGGTACCCAAGTCTCAGACCGTGGACACACAGTACCTCTTCTTCCATCCAGGCAAGAACCGCCGTCTCAGTCTTCGGTACTTGGCCTGGGCTGTGTTCAAAGAGTACATCCAAGAAGAGCCGACCTCTGACGTGATCCACGGCCATGACTCGATTGAGGACGCCCGCATGGCTATGCGCCTGTGGAAGAAGTTCCAAGAATACGAAGACGCGGGCATCGTCGCCCATATGCTCGAAGAGATCTTCCGCGAAGGATCCAAACATGGCTTCCGACCTCCCCCCAAGAACAGCGTCAGTACCGCGGCCGTCCTCTCCCGCCCCGGCACAGCTGTCGCGCTGTCCAACACTAGCGGTCGCAACACACCCAGTACCCCCGATATGGCTGCAGCATCCGCTGCGTCTGCCGGGGCTGCCGCACCGGTGAATACATCTACCCCGTCCGCTGGACCTGCCAGCGCTCCTTCTACACCCCGCCAGGCTTTCCGGCGCTCGATCGCCCTGACCCCTAGTAATGGCAGTTTCTCTGGCCCCGGCGCGGGTGACTTTTTCGGCGGCAGTCCGCTGCCATGATAGGGTGCGAAGCCTTTGGATTCTTTGGATGTGGAGGTTGGCTAGAGACTCTTTTTTTTTGTGCTTTCAACCTTTGTTTCTCGGGATGACCCTGATCACACATAGCATGATCTTCGGGATATTGCAGAGACGGAAGGCTTTTTTCATCTTATGAATGCCATAGCAGATGTACACAGTCACAAATACATTTTATCTCTTTCAACTTTAAGAACCTTCTACCCATTGGAAATTTAATGTAGATGCTTCCCAATCCACATTCTGGAGATGGCAGTTCCCATACATTTGTCAAACGATCAGTGAGTCAAGTAGCAGTTAGGGCATGACATTTAATACCTATCGCGGGAGCCTCAACAGCCTTGGTGGTGAATGACGTGGTTCGCAGAGTCGCTTCGACCCAACAAAACACACCTATTCCACTTCCTACTAACACTCTCTTGGAATTCCAATCCTAGGAACAGAGAAATCTGGAACACGATTAGGATACACAATCGCTCGTTCTTCATTGCTTCTTACTGTTTTAATTAAATTGACAGTCTTCCCCTCCCTCCCTTATAGCGCTGACCCTCACCCCTCCACCTCTCTCCGCCCCTCCACCGCGCAAACACCTCTCCCTCTCCCCTCTCCCCCGCCAACCCGCAACCACCTAACGCACCCGATGTCGAGACACCGTATCAAGAATGTCGGCTACGACGACGACGACTTCGAGGACGATGATGGCTACGACTCGCCCGACCCGGAGGAGCAGGAGTTTCTGCGGCAGTGTACTGCTGCGGTCCTGGCAGAGCTTCGCTCGGGGCAACCGTCGGTAACTGCGACGACGGAGGAGATTCAGGAGGCGCTGTGGCATTATTATAATGATATTGAGAAGGCGGTCAATTATTTGAGGGGTATGTACTTGGTTTCTTCTATCTCTGTTTCGTTTCTTGGTGTGATTACTGGGATTACTCTCATGACTCAGAGGATTGATGCTAATCTAGAGACTCTTGCGTAGGGAAGAAGGAGAAGGAGCTGAAGAAACAACAAGCTCCGGCTATACAGAAGCCGAAGGCACAGGCTGGTGAGTTGCTTGAGTTTGTTTCTTTGTTGGTCGAGGTGTCGTGGCTGGGCTCGGGAACCATGAAATAAATATACCTGCGCGTTCCTCCGGATAGTGGTGTTCGAGCCGACGAAATCTCTCGCTCAAGGTATGTGCTTGAGCCTTGCTCCCGGTGGTGAATATCCAAGACTTCAAGACTGACGGCTCCTGGAAGTTTGGACATTGTTCTAACAGGTCTCCCAGTGCCCGGATTTCCAGCGCCTCTACCTGCTGCTGTCGCGCACTTTTCGGTGGCCGATTTCTTCCGCGATTGTCCTTGGCTCAACGTGCCTGCCCACCGCAAAGCTGATATTCTTGTCGAACCGCTTTATCCGCAACTTGGTCTGCTGGGTGGTGCGCCAGAGGCTGGCGGCAAGATGTCGAAGCTAGCTGCTTTGGCAGCAGCCCGGAAGAAGAAGGAGGGCGAAAAGGCTGCTGCTGCTCCGGAAGGCCCATCGACGCCACACCCTGTGCGTTCAGAGGTGCCGTCGCTCAAACCATCGGGGACACCGTTGTCTTTAAGTGAGAGACTTGCTGCGAGCAAGTCGTCGAAGGCATCTGAGACAAACGGAGGTCTGCGGCGACTAGGCAAGCCGGTTTCGTCTGCTCCTTCGTCGCCTCGACAGCAGCGAGCTGAGCCTAGCAAACCTTCTCCTTCCCCGCCAGAATCGACAAAGCAAGAAGAGCCAGAGATTAAGCCAGAGCTCCAACAACAAATATCAACTATTCGCGCCCCGCCTTCAACCTTCGCTAGCGCCATCTTAGGCAACGCAGCAGGGCCAACCATGGCCGAGCCCAGTCATCTCAACTCGAACAATGTGGATCTGCTTCAGATATACGGCCAAAACCATGCTGAACCCTTTGACTTTGCAGCTCCCAGTCCCGATGACGTGGTCATGAATGCGCAGAATACAGCAAAAGGTTTGGCGATCCGCAGAAAGGGTTAGTAGCCAGTCGCCTAATAAAGTGTAGGATTCAAATCCAAAGCTGCCGCTTCCAAGGCAGCTGGCGGCCAAAAGGGCCAAGCCGACCTGGCCGGTGGCATGAAGGATCTTTCCGTGGAGGAAAAGGTGACTGTGAAGAGCAAGAACCTAGATGTCCTGGCGGAATACAACAAGTCTACACGGAAGAAGTCGGCTAATTTTGTGGTGATTGGTGGGTTTGACATTTTCGTATGTTGGGGGGATGGAGATGTAGCTGACACGAGACAGGACATGTGGATGCCGGAAAGAGTACACTTATGGGGAGGTTGTTGGCGGATCAAGGAGCGATCGATCAACGCACGTTAGACAAGTACCGGAAAGAGGCCGAGAAGATCGGGAAAGGCTCTTTTGCTTTGGCTTGGGTGTTGGATCAGGGCTCGGAGGAGCGTGCACGAGGCGTGACGATCGACATTGCGACCAATAAATTCGAGACGGAGACCACCGCCTTTACTATTGTCGATGCACCAGGTCACCGTGACTTTGTGCCGAACATGATTGCCGGCGCTAGTCAAGCAGACTTTGCGGTGCTCGTTATCGATTCCAGCGTGGGCAAATTCGAGTCCGGCTTGAAGGGTCAGACCAAGGAGCATGCTCTTCTGGTTCGAAGCATGGGCGTTCAGAAGATCATTGTCGCTGTGAACAAGATGGATACTGTGCAATGGGACATTGAGCGGTTCCAAGAGATCGAGCAGCAGATTTCAGCTTTCTTGACGACGGCAGGCTTCCAAGCCAAGAACATCTCTTTCGTCCCTTGTTCCGGTGTGCTTGGCGACAATATCACCCGGCGCTGTGAAGATCCCAAGGCGTCATGGTATACGGGTCGGACACTTCTTGAGGAGTTGGAAACCTCGGAGCCGTATACTTACGCGCTCAATAAGCCGCTTCGCATGACGATCGGCGATGTCTTCCGCGGCGGCGTGCAGAACCCGATCTCCATTTCTGGCCGTCTGGATGCTGGCAGTCTCCAAATGGGTGATCAGATCCTCACCATGCCGAGCGGCGAGACCGCCTTGATCCGCAGCGTGGAGGTAGACGGCGAGCCGAGTGACTGGGCTGTCGCAGGGCAGAACGTGGTCCTCAACCTAGCCAACATTGACCCGATCCATTTGCGGTCTGGTGATGTGGTCTGCCGCGCTTCAGCACCGATCAAGACGATCACCAGTTTCACGGCCAAGGTGCTGGCCTTTGAGCACTTGATGCCCATGCAGGTGGATGTGCACCGAGGCCGTCTGCATGTGCCCGGCCGCATCAGCAAGCTTGTGGCCTCGCTAGATAAAGCCTCGGGGTTGGCGCTGAAGAAACGGCCGAAGATTGTGGCCCCGGGGACTGTAGCACGCGTGGTGGTGGAAATGGAGCAGGCTGTGCCCTTGGAGGCGCCCACGCGGATTGTGCTACGAGCTGGAGGCACAACGGTGGCCGCGGGGTTGTTGGAGTAAGCATCGCTGGTTCTGCCATGATGCTACGTGCTTTGGTTGTTACCTATGAACTAGAAATGGTGATAGAAGTGGACCCCACATACGTGAGCAACCCTATGCGTATATACTATACTATAGAGGGTCCGCACTCCGCAAAGGTTCTGCTCAGCCTTATACCCAACGCCTCAAAGTTAAAAGGCCTAGAATCTTATACGTATTACGGCCAATCATCCTAGCGATCTTCCCCTACTATAGCAAATTCATGAACACTGGACTCAGTTTTCAGGGATAGCCAGTCATTCACTATACAGGGTTGTGAGCAGCTTACTCTTTTCAGGGGGGAGCTTTGACCCCAAGAGTGCCCTGGCTCCTCCTGTGGTGCCTTACGCATGCATACTTTGAAGACCCTGCCCTACGTGAATGAGGCTCTGTAGATCCCCCTGGTCCAGATTCACTGTCCCATGCTTCAGGTTCGAGAGGTAGAATCATTGCAGTTCCACTCCAGCGTATGCTGGTATGAACACGCCTACCTCCTCCATGTATGACCACCTGTCATTATCATTTCCTCCCCGATCTCTCTCGTACAGGCCACTTGGTCTTGTGCCATTCTGAAACGTGGCTCTGTCTGACGAAGTGAAGCCACCCCCAAGAGAGGATGGGGGGCAACACGCTTAGCTGCTTCTAGCAAGTTCTACTTCGGTGGCGGTTGCTGACTGGTTGGATGGCGATTGCTCGGCCAGGGGTCCATCGCCGCGTGCCTGATATGGTTAGTGTATAGCCTAAAGTAGAAGGCGGTGAGATGATCGATTAAAGTTGGGGTCCTGGCGAGTGCTGACTCATCCGGCAGCGAACCCCCCACCGCCAATCAGCACTCGAGGAGTGACCTTTGGGAAAAGGCCAGCATGGCCGCTGCGCAAAGCCGATCCTTTCGTCGCTCATACAAGAGGGCCTCTCGTCGTTCCTCTCTTCCTTTCCCTTTCTCCATTCCCCCCTTCGCCTCCGGGTCCCTCCCGCCTATTCACCAAGTTTTTAAGGGTTTAAAAAGAGTCTCTTTACGCGCGAATCACTTCTTACTTGCGCCTGGAAGCTTACTCGACTCGGCTTCGTTAGATACTCTCTTTGTTGTAGAGGATCGATCTTTTTCTTGAACACACCTCTTGCGTCCCCCACTTTCCTCTCATATACCTCTCACCATGTCGCGACTCGCGAGCCGCGCCGGTGCGTCCAAGGGTTTCACCTGGACCACCGTCTTCTACCTTCTTCTCGTTTTGATCGCCCCCTTGGCGCTGTTCGGCACCACTGCCCACGCCGAGGAGGAGAACTCGCCTGAGAACTACGGCACTGTCATCGGTATTGATCTGGGTACCACCTACAGGTTTGTTATCCTTGAGGGCACTGCCTCGGAGATCATTGAAACCCGTTGAGCTAACTTGCAACCCTCTAGTTGTGTTGGTGTGATGCAGAACGGCAAAGTTGAGATTCTCGCCAACGACCAAGGAAACCGTATCACTCCATCCTACGTCGCTTTCACTGATGAGGAGCGCCTCGTCGGTGACGCCGCCAAGAACCAATACGCTGCCAATCCTCAACGCACCATCTTTGACGTGAAGTAAGTTTTTTCCGGGTGTTTTTTGGCTGCCACCGTAGCCGGTTTTACCCGAAGAAGTCCACATCACTAACATTTCACCTCCACAGGCGTCTGATCGGTCGCAAGTTCGATGACAAGGATATCCAGAAGGACGCCAAGAACTTCCCCTTCAAGGTCGTCAACAAGGATGGCAAGCCCATGGTTAAGGTCGATGTCAACAAGACCCCCAAGACTTTCACTCCCGAGCAGATCTCCGCCATGATTCTGGAGAAGATGAAGGAAACCGCTGAGAGCTATCTTGGCAAGACCGTCACCCACGCCGTTGTTACCGTCCCCGCCTACTTCAACGACGCCCAGCGTCAGGCCACCAAGGATGCCGGTACCATCGCTGGCCTCAATGTCCTTCGTGTCGTCAACGAGCCCACCGCCGCCGCTATCGCCTACGGTCTGGACAAGACTGGTGACGAGCGCCAGGTCATCGTCTACGATCTGGGTGGTGGTACTTTCGATGTTTCCCTTCTGTCCATCGACAACGGCGTTTTCGAGGTTTTGGCTACCGCTGGTGACACCCACCTTGGTGGTGAGGACTTTGACCACCGCGTGATGGACTACTTTGTGAAGCTCTACAACAAGAAGAACGACGTTGATATTCGCAAGGATCTGAAGACTATGGGTAAGCTGAAGCGCGAGGTTGAGAAGGCCAAGCGTACTCTGTCTTCCCAGATGTCTACCCGCATCGAAATTGAGGCCTTCCACAACGGCAACGATTTCTCCGAGACCCTGACCCGCGCCAAGTTCGAGGAGCTGAACATGGATCTCTTCAAGAAGACCCTCAAGCCTGTCGAGCAGGTGCTCAAGGATGCCAAGGTCAAGAAGTCCGAGGTTGACGACATCGTTCTTGTTGGTGGTTCTACCCGTATCCCCAAGGTCCAGGCTCTTCTCGAGGAGTACTTCGGTGGCAAGAAGGCCAGCAAGGGTATCAACCCTGACGAGGCTGTCGCTTTCGGTGCTGCCGTTCAGGCCGGTGTTCTCGGTGGCGATGAGCACTTGACCGAGGTTGTTCTTATGGATGTCAACCCCCTGACTCTGGGTATTGAGACCACCGGTGGAGTGATGACCAAGCTCATCCCCCGTAACTCCGTTATTCCTACCCGCAAGTCTCAGATCTTCTCGACTGCGGCTGATAACCAGCCCACCGTCCTGATA
>JAXQJV010000138.1:0-31403 GCA_037042255.1 Penicillium sp. PG106-07D | reverse complement strand
TTAATATGCTTAACTTCAAAGAATAAAAGTTTTTTAAAATTGGCAAATGAATGTGATACCAGATGCTTTGAATGTCTCTAGATATCGCTTCACTTCGATTCGGTTATTGAAGTAGGCCTCCAGACAATCTTCAAGGGTGAGAATGTGGCCATCAGTTGGCTCTGGCGGGATCGCCACCTCCAGAAGTCGCTCGTTGATAAACTTGTGGTCATCACTCATGTCTTCCTTACCGGTGTGGTAGATGTCCATCTTCAGGGTAAGGAGGGGCAGCTCGAGCTTCTCCGTGATAAAAGTAAACGCTTCGGAGGCGTCTTGCTGCCGCAAGTTGGCTGCATCCTCCCATCCGCACTCAGCTAGTGCCTCTTGGACATGCTTGGTCTGTATATCTTGGTTAGCACGAAGATACGATAGGTCGAGAGCCACCTATGAGAGGTCAAACTTACGATGTCGGTGGTGATGAGCTTGCCTGCTCGCAGGAGGTTCACCCAGAACCTGAGCAGGATAGCCAGCTTTCTGCGAGGCTCATCATTGAACGATTTGTACAGGATCGCTTCAAAGCAGTCCAGACGGGCAAACATGGCGAAAAGCAGGGCATCCAGATAGCATGTGACACCTTGCCGGTTCTCGGCGCCCAGAAGCTTCGTCTTGGGCGTGTATGGCCGAATGATTCCCTCGATGGAGTCTTCAAGCAGGAGGAGGAGGCTGATTGCCTTTTCGACATCATCTTTGGTGTTTTTTAGGGCATGTCTGGCATGGTCCTCCTCAAGTGTAGTGTACCCGAGGGAGCGAATGTACGCCTCGACTTGTTTGACCTACGGAACAACCATATTAGTTAGTACATTAATGTGGCGACTGTCAGATCAGCAGTCATACCTTCTTTTCATGGTCTTGACTGTCTTCCTTAGAGGGCTGGGAGGCGAAAAATCCTCGTAGTAGAGGTAGGGCACGGGCAGCAGGGTTCTGTATTATATGCACCATCAGTAAACCTGTCCCTAAAGCCGCAAAAGGTATGCGGCGTGAGCTATCAGTGACAAAAGACACATACCTCTTCCTTGGCAAGTCGCCCGGTGCCTTTCTGCCGATCACGGCGAGTAAGGAAGCGATGGATCCCACTCATGGTTGAACTATTCCCAGCGAAAGGGGTTTCGGGGGGTGAAGAGTGGGTGTCTGGAGGAAGGACACCATGCGGGGGAAACGGACGCTCTAGTCTAAGAGCTTAGTTGAGGCTGCAGGATTTCCATGAAGCACACGGGAAGATCATCTGCCTGGAGGATGTACTGCTGGTCCTAGCACAGGGACAAAGCGCAAATAGTATGGGTGGTTAGGAACAACCCTGTAGTGAATGAAGATGTGTCAACCAGGAGAATGAGCGTGGTTGATCGGAATGAGGCTAATCTGTTGATCGATAGCTATCTTTCCGCGGGGCATCTGCCGTTGTCGCCTGAATCTCACGCCTAATATATAAGGCTGCTGGTTATAACTAGCACGTGACTTAAGATTGCTCGAGTCCCAGTATGTCTTGATGGGCTACTGCTGACAAGAGCTCCATCTGGCTGGACGTATACGTAGGAATACTGTGGATAGTTAACCAGATTTGAAAGTATAGCCGAGTATCATACACCAATTATCATCGCTGTTGGTAAGTTACATTTGATAATCGATTAACGAATATCGCCGAGGAAAATGGCTGCATGAGCCTCGGGTCTGAGGGTTTGGACAGCATGATTTACCCATTGAGATAATTCAACTAGAAAATATCTGATAGTATACCAACATTCTTCCTATTCAAAGATAAGATGTATCCTGAGCAGAGCGTCTTTAAGGTCTTCATGGAAAAGAATATACTTCGTCTGGCTGCCTTGGCGCCCGAATTCTCGGGCATCAAAGTCTTTTACACCACGTGACCTTCTGCTCAGTTGCAAACAATTTTCGGCCGCCAGCCAGTTGGAGAAACTCCGATCCCGACCTTGACCACATTGCCATTGCTCACAAAATGGCTGTCAGGGAGTCGTCAAGATGCCTGACACGGGCAGTGCCCAGGGCCTTTGCACCTTCATCTCGCCCACAGGCCTTTCTGGGCCGCCGTAATGCCTCCGATGAGGCTCCGTCTAGGCGTCTGTCGGACCAGCTAGACGAGCTGGAAACCGCGTCGTCCTTGACTGCCCCTGTGCCAGAGACTGCTGCGCAAACCTTCGACCCTGTGACTCGGGCCAAGGGTCGCAAGACACAGCTCCCTCGCTCTCGGTAGGTTGTCTCGCGAAGCGTTCGTCCCTGTCCCGAGTCGTGGACAGGATAACACTCTTCGCAGAGAACCAGCAATTGACATCGACAACTCTTTTCTAGATACCAATTCCGCTCTCCCAAGTACGACCGTGGTCCTCTCCACCCTCACCAGCCTCCCCCTCCCTCCGACCCATCCTCCCGCCTGTTCGTCCCAGGCCCCTTCTCCCTCCCACGCGCCCAGCAGACCTACAACTCGACCGTCGCATCCGACATCCTCACTCTATGCTACGTGCACACACCACCAGGCTTCAAGCCACCTCCCAAGGCGCCCCGTTTGCGCGAGTGGGATGACAGTTCGCCATACCACAAGAACCGTCCTCTCCGCGGGCCCCGTGGCGGCGATGTCCTGCGGCTGCTCCGCAAGCCGATCAAGTTTAACAACATCCCCGAGGTTGAGCGCATCACGATCCACAGTTACGTCAAGGGCGCGGCGCAGGAGAACTCCGGATGGCTGCACGTGGCCGGTATGGCGGTGCAGGCTGTGTCGAACGTGCGCGTGGAGACGTTCAAGTCCAAGGCTAGCGTTGCTACCTGGAGTATCGCTCCTGGCCGTGATACGGTCGCTGTCAAGGCGGAGATGCACGGCGAGACTATGTATCACTTCCTTGGCAAGCTGGTTGACGTCGTCCTGCCTCGCATCAAGGACTGGCCTGGTGTAAAGGGGAGCAGCGGTGATAGCAGCGGTAATATCACTTTCGGTCTGGAACCGGAGCATGTTGCCTTGTTCCCCGAGATTGAGGTCAACTATGATATGTGAGTTGTCGTCCATACTTTGACATCTTGATACAACATATCACGATTGTAGACCTGAGTACTAACGCGACGTTCTGAAAAGGTACCCTCCCAAGATGATCCCAGGTTGCCACATCACCCTCCACACCACCGCCAAGTCTGACAAGGACGCCCGCCTCCTGCTGAGCGCCATGGGTATTCCGTTCTACGGAAAGATCGTGCAGTAAACTAATGTTGGCTCGGTCTCTCATCTTATACCACACTCGGGGCGTTGTGTTCCCATACAACCTGTAACTTTAGAGATGACCTGCATAGTGGTCACTGCTATTCATCAAACATGTGTATTATCTCCATTTATCATCACTTTACTTCGAGCGAATCTATTGCCTACACAACCAGACACATATAATCATTTCTACTCAGCTACAAAACAGGCTACGAGAAATGCGAAGATTGGAGTGCATGAAGCCCGATTCTTTCGTTTCAACAGCAGATCATAACTCTAAAAAAGAACTATGGTAATCAATCACTTGCATCGTTACCAGAAGAGGTGCCTACATTATCCAAGACTGGGGTTCAAAAAATTCGCTGTATCACTCACAGCCCCAAAGGCTACCACATAATACATGAGAATCATTATACAGACTCAGGAAGTGAAAAAAAAAAAATATGCAGCCGACAACATCAAGTGCAGGAGTCTACACAATAGGAGCAGCCAAGAACTTGCACTTCAGCAGCTCATCCGCAGTAGGCCGCTTCTCATAGTCAAGCTGGAAAGTCATATCGAGGAACTCCTTCGCCTCAGGGCTAACATGCTCCGGGGCAGGCGGACGAGCCTGATTACTGCCAATAGCAAAGATAGCTTGCAACTGACTGCAGTCCGGGAAGGGGTGGGCGCCAATGAACATCTCCACGACAAGGCAGCCCAAACTCCAGATATCGGCCTTCTTGGTGTGGGCGGTTTGGCGGACGACTTCGGGCGCCATCCAGTAGACACTGCCCTGGAGGGATGGACGGTGCAGGTGACCGCCGCCACCGCTGCTGGCGCGGGAGCCGAGGACGGTGGAGGCTTCGACGCGCTTGGAGATACCGAAATCGGAGATCTTGACGCCGCCTTTGTTGTCGACTAGGATGTTGGCGCCCTTGATGTCGCGGTGGATGATGTCCTGGCTGTGCAGGTATGAGAGACCTGCCAGGATTTGCCGAACAAAGTTCTTGACGAGCGGTTCTTGGAAAGTATTGTACTGCTTGAGCATGGTGGCGATGGAGCCACCGGGAACGTACTCGAGGAAAATGTTCAGGTACTGGTCATCAGTCGATGTTCCGAGGTATTGTACGATGTTGGGGTGGTGCATCCCCTGCAGGAGTTCGATCTCGTGCTTCAATGCAGTGACCATGTTGTTCTTGCGCTGATCGAACTCCGTGCCCTTGGTAGCCGAAGGAATTTCGACCTGCTTCACGGCCATGAGCTCACCGGTAATGGCGTGGAGAGCCAGGAAGACACTGCCAAAGGAACCTTCACCAATCAAGGAACCTTTCATCCAGTTCTTCGGGGCAAAGTTGTTACCAGCCAGGAAGTCGCTCATCAAGTTCGCGTCGTCTTCCTCGCCGTCGTCGGCAACGAGCACGCTGAGTCGATCATTGGACGACCCACCATCGGTGGCAATAACACTGGCGCTTTCATCAATCATACTTTGACGGGAGAGGTTCGGTTCATCTGAGCCGCTGTCAAAAGAGACGTAGGACTTGCGATTTGGCTCGATGGGAGACTCTTCCTGCAAGGGCTGGAGAGAGCTCGACGCAATCGAATCCCGATATGAAGCCTGGGGCAAGTTGAATCTAGAAATAGAGAGCGGCCGTGAAGCACGAGCGGCCTGTGCTCCACCTTGTGGTTGAAACCAGGTGTCGGCAATGTTGGGCATCGGAGGGATGGGAGGCAATGGAGGAAGAGGGGGAGCATCTTTTAGACTTGATGCGACACTGTAGTTGCTAACAACACTGAGGCGACTGGCGGCACGGCTGAGGCGTTGGGACCTTCGCATTGTCTTCGCAATATCTTCCCTGTCATGACTAGGGAAAAATGACTGGAGCTCATGAATAATCATCTCGCTTGGTGGTCTCTGTCCGAAAAATGATCGAAGCTTGGTGGCCACGTGATTACGCTCAGGATCAGGCGAGGAATGATCGTGATCATTCGAAGAAACCGATGGACGATGGCGGGGACCCACTGGGGAGAGCGGTTGTTTAGTATTAATGACGTTCCAGGACTCGCCCGTAAGCTGTTGAATCTTGTGCTTCTGGCGAGGATTGGAATTATTGAGAGCGTTCTGATGCGTGACTTGACTTTCGTCGAAAGCAAGCTGAGACGCGCGGCGAAGCTCATCGACGTCTGGCTCGCCTGCATGGATTTTGCGCAAGATCAAGCGCCCACGCTCGGACTTGTTATGTCCATCGCAAATTTCCATGAGCTCGGTCTCCGTCAACCGCCTGCAGTTTGACAGGTCCGGGTCCAGGCCATCCAGGACGTAGAAGCAGTAGTTTCGATACTGGTGTTCCGGGAGCTGTAACTTTTTAAGAACGCAGAGGATTACCTCGTCCGGAGTCTTGCAGTGCCGAATATCAAGCACCTTGGTTTGGCCACCGGTATAGATGACGCGAATCACAGGAGAGTTGGGTGGAAGAGGGCCCATTGTCAGACCGTCTATACTAGGATTGCGAGGATGTGAGCTTGTCCGGCCGCCATCGCTGGGTGTACTCGGGTTGCGGCCGGATCCTGAGCCACCAGAGGATGGATGATTAAAATAGGTATCCTTGCGCCAGTCGCCTGATGGAGGAGACGCCGGCTGCGTGGGTGACTTGCCCGAGTAGCCAAGACCGTCCTCCATCAGCTGGGACATACGCCTATTTGGAAGACGCATCGACGAAAGACGCGAATGATCAGAAGACAAGGCAGCTGCTTCTAGCGCGGCGAGAGTATTCTACAGCGATGAGGATTAGCAAATGACAGGCAGAATGAAGAGGTACTTGAGCGAATGTACCATATTCTTTTGCCTTGGATTGACCATAGCTTTGTTTCGCAGCTGCTTGATAGCCACGAAGATGCGAACTCGATCGCCCACTTTCTTGATACCCATCTCCTGTAAGATCTTCTGGTCGCATTCGATTAAATTGTCACCATTAAAATTATTCGCTGCGTCATGTCAGTCCATATCCATTCATAGCTCCAACCAAAGCCACGGAGGTTATTACCTCTGAAGATCGACTCATATTGGCCGCATTTGATGCTATGTAGCCACGCGATCACCTTCTTCTCGTCCCAAGCCCTGTCGCTGGTCAGCGTCTCGTTATCCTCTCCATGAAGCCCGGACCGAATTGCTTCTTACCGAACAGCTGAAAGTTCGTCCTGCCCCTCGGAAAATTCCGACTTGGTCGGGCTGCTGTATCCCATCCCTTCCGGTACTTTTGTGGCCGTTGCGGGTCGTTGCAAGTTCGTATGGTAAGTCGCGGAGTTTTGAGAGTTGGACCCGCCTAAGCTCGAGGGGTATTGGGGCTTGGAGGCCAACATGATGGAGTCGTAGCGCGTTATCGTCGGTTTCGTTTCTATATTGTGGTATAGCTCGTGCTCCCCTCTGCGGATTGGTCTCAGTCCCAGAGCCCCTTCCTCCGCCTATCCTTGTCGTCAATTCACACCCAGGATCGATCGATCGGAGAGTTATCGAAGGGTATAGTCGGTCAACACATAGTCTCCGGGGCCCTGCTGCAAGTCAGTAACCAGCGCGGGGTGAAGTGTCGTTGAACGCGGTCGCGAGCTCGGTCGCTCGTAGCGTGAGGGATGGAAGAGGCACGAACAAGGCTCAAGAGGGGCAAGCCGGAAGTCCCACAGCCTCGCAAGCTTAGAGTCGAGGGAAGTATTGATGCGGGATGACTGACCGTGTAGCACAATAGAGTCCTAGCAATCCCGGGTGATTTCAATCCCCCGTCAGGCTGGAATGGAATGAGGGGGGCAACTGCGGTGCAGCTGCCAGACGCCTGGCTTTTTTCGGCGAGATGATCGGGTGGACCACTTAGTGTGATCGAGATCGGGCGTTATCGAGATAGGCAGGAGAGTCGATAGGCCACCATCGATTTACTTCTCCCGCTCACAGAACACACAGAGGTTCGAATAGTTCTAGGATAAAGAACAGGTGAGGAAAGTGACAGGTAGGATGAGGCGTAGAATGGATCAGAGACTATGAGTTTTGTAGCAGGAAGTCCGAGCCGAGAGGATAGGAGTCTTCCAAGGACTCCTGTATGTATCAGGCACGGTGGATCAAGGGGTCAGTCTAGTATCCCCCACTCGTTTCAGGCCTGAACACGGATAACACACTGACTGACTGAACGATGTACCAGTGCGCGCTCTGGATGAGAAATTTTTAGTTGCTCAAGCGTGGAGGACTAATGGATGTTTCATCCCTTGCACTAGAGTGCAGCTATAGCTAAACATAGGATCAATTACCAGTCTCGACTCTCCGGGGCTTGTGTATTTACAGACCTCTAGGCTCTAGTAGTCTTGATGCTCTTCCAGGTTCCTTGCAATTATTGTCACCGCCACTTAACAGGTAGCTCCATTCGACTCCCTGCGAACTAAAGTATACTCCTGTACATGATCATTGATTAGGTACCGTACTCGCCGCCACTGGGGGTCAGTAGGCGAGGTCCGGGCCCTATCTATGAGACCTACCTACCTACTTACTCCTCAGGGCTACTGCTTCTGGATAATTATTCCGAGGTAGAGACCCGGACACTTTTTGTACGCAGGTTACAGGTGGTGGATGTACATTCGGTGATGCTATATATTTTGTCTGTATCTGTTTTGGAAGCGCAGGAATGGATGTAGACACGACACATGAGACGTCCAAGAATCTTTGGCCTTTCGTCGGAGTCTCATCGCTTACCATATTCCATAGTTGGAATCCAAGGTAATCCGGGCTGCCTTCTCCAATAATTCGGTATCATATTGATGATATTCCACCTGAGGTTACGGCTTTCTCAATGAAAAGGAACAATCGTGCAAACGCACGTGACCTGGTCACGATAGTTGTCCTGGCTCCTCTATTACAGAGATAGGTAAGACATGCCTGGTTCTCACCTTGCAGAAGAGACCGTATCAGGTCCTACAGTGGATGAGCTATGGCCAATGACGGATGATACGGTCGATATGACCTAGCATCGCGAAAGGGCGTCCGAGGGTGGATCACTGGCTTGGGGATATTCATAGACCGAGCACCATGCGGCACGCTGTCACAGCTTGTACACATGGTGAATGTTCCGATTTGAGCCCATGAAGAGATTTCATTCCTATAGGTATACTACGGATTACCAATGTGGTCGATTGACTCAGTCCGATGAAAAGGAAGTGATATATAACCATTCTGGGTAAATGGTACCCGTACTTATCAGCATCGTGGTTAGGTTTCGAAAAATGTTAGAGAGCTGTAGGGGGTGAAAGATAGGGTTAAATAAGTTGTCAGTCTTGATTAAATAACCTCTAGTTGAAACCGATTCCAGGAATGAACCCTTCCAAAAAGTCATACGTACTCGCCAGCTCCATTGTTGGTCCTTCGCCTAACTGCCGGGGAGTGACTCCGGGCAACAGGCAAAGCGCGGCTCTTCCGCGGTAATGCTCTTGCATTCCGTCGCGGATTTGGCCAGCTACCTAATAACGCGTACCCACAGGGACATCTAGGGGATAGCACGTATAATGCTATACTCGAGATATCAATTGTATATTTTGCGCTCAAATTTGCACCCATTGGTATGATATTTCAGATAACTTTGGACCCAGTAGCGACAATACAGCCTCTCCGCACCAACGGAGCCCGTGCACATCTTCCCAGTTCCCACATTGCTTGATGGATTCCATGAGGTCCGGCGCCCATGCTAATACTCCGTAGGTCTAATATAAATGAACTGGTCTGAGTTATAATCTGTCAGGTAGTTAGATGGTCCTCTACTACTGCTTGCTACATTGTAGTAGTTATCTATAACCCGTGGCTTCGGCCACCTCTTCCCCACAGCCACGGCCATGCCCTTTACTGCTTTGCATGATTGAAGCCCAATCATGCATTAGGTACACATTTTTCAATTCAATCACAGTCGTAGCATCTACTTGTCTGATTCCACGTGATTGATTCCCCTCACTCTACAGGACCTAGAGCCCAGAGGTCAAGGACAGTGGCCAGAGCTGGTCTCTCGAGTCTCACCCATGAGTCCCAGAAAACCCAAAAACCCCACAATTCTTTTTTCCCCGCTCACTTCCTAAAGGGCCTCAAATTCTTTCCCCTCTTTCTTCCCCCCAAATCCCGCAGACTCCCCCAACCTTGACCCCCCATCCAGAATCATGGAAGACGACAAGTCTGCAAAGGTCAAGAAGAAGAGTGCCATTCACCGCAAGTCGTTATCTTGTGAATATTGCAGTCGCTCGTTCGCCCGCCTAGAGCATCTCCAACGCCATCTCCGCACCCGTTGAGTAACCCCCTCCTCGCCTCCACGAGGCTGGTCAACTCTCCTAACGTCGGACAACAGACACCAAAGAAAAACCCTTCTCATGTGACATCTGCTCCAAGTCCTTTGCTCGGAGGTAAGTCGATGACGCTCTCTGTGTCCCCTTGCTTCCGGTGCTTTCCCAGCCCCCAATGCCCAACCCCAATGGCTTATATTGGAGCTTTACAGTGACCTGCTGGTGCGACATGAGCGATTGGTGCACCCTGCCGAAAGTGCGGCCGGTCGAGAACACCGCACCCACAATGGCGATAATCATCACCACGAGGTTTCAATTCAGTCGACGATAATTCAACCTGCACCCCAATATGAATCCCGCATGCTAGAACTGGCCGATGCCATCCCGGTCCATACCCAAGTGCCCCCTCCACCTCCCGATGTGAAAGTCCAACCACCCCCGATCGTTGAGACCACCCACTTCAATCCGTCCTGGGGCTACGATCTTAATTTGCTGTCACACGCTGCGAGTCATGTCGCATTGGAAGGCCAGCAGGAGAACCTGGAGCCCATTCGAAAAACGTCCCACACAGTCGGCACGCCGTCTCAATCTCTGTCTCATGTCCCGGAGAGAGGCATTACCGATAATTATGGTGTAGAACCATCGATCCTTGATCTGACAGATCTAGGGGATCCGGTCCAAGATTTTACCGTTTTTCTAGAAAGTGTGGGCTTGTCCTCCGACTGGGATTCGGGGGTCTTCTCGTCAGTCGAAGAACCTATGTTGCCGCCAAGTCTATCAATAGATTCCAAGCAGCAGCAAGTTCGAGAGGCTACGGCATCAACGCGGTTAGGGGGTGACCTAATGAACGATCCGCGCGGTCAAGCAGACGAACCACCTTCCTTTTCGAATTTCGGGTCTAGGTTACCTTCTCTACAGCCCGAGTCTCACGAGATGGAGGACCGCATCGGTCTCTCAGATGAAGGCTCTCGGCCCGCATGGGATATAACCAATGCCGATCGGCAAGTATTTGTCCAGAAACTGGAAGAGTTCTCCTTTGTGCTCCCCAAGGGGTTTGTTCCACCGTCACGACACACTCTATCTCGCTTCTTCGCCGGGTATATCAACGGCTTGAATGAGCATCTTCCTTTCGTGCATGTACCGACCTTGTCAATTGCCAAGTGCTCACCAGAGCTCACTTTGGCGACGGCAGCTGCTGGATCACATTATCGCTTCGAGAACGGGCGGGGTATCGATCTCTTTCATGCGGCCAAAGCAATCCTATTAGAGCGTCTTCGCCGGAGAGACAGCCGGCAAGTGCCACATCCGTCCTGGAATTATATTTCACCTCCCGCCGGCTTCCATAACTCTCGCAGTTCGTCGATGATTTCGAACACAGGGAACAGCCCCTTTCAAAGTCAGCACATGCACAACCAGGCTGTGAACCCTTCCATATATACCCCCGACGACTCTGACGCCCATATGGAGGTGATACGGACCTTCCTGCTGCTGACCGTATTTGCGTCCTGGGAGAGACACCCAGAACTTTTGCGGGAGATTCTCTCGCTGCAAAGCACGCTTGCAAGACTTGTTCGAGAACATGGTTTGGCAGAGCTTCCTCCTACTCCCGAGCCGATCAGTTGGGAGGAGTGGGTTCGAAGGGAGGGCAACAGACGGACGAAGATGATCGTCTACTGCTTCTTCAATCTTCACTCCATCATGTACAACATCCCTCCGTTGATTCTCAACGGGGAGCTGAAGTTGAACATGCCCTGCTCCCATGACCTTTGGAAGGCTAACAATGCCGCGCAATGGCGTCGCCTTTTGCGTATCCGACAAGGCTCGGATGTTCCTTTCCAAGATGCATTTGCCCGCCTCTTCCTTAAATCTTCAACCTCTCTCCCCTCAACTCCTATATCTCCTTTGGGTAACTATATCCTAATCCATGCTATTATACAGCAAATCTTCTTTGCTCGGCAGCTCTGCCTATCGGCCCCGAACATGCAGGGAACTAGCCTGCGACAGGAAGATCTCAACGTATTGGATAACTCGTTGAGCGCCTGGAAGGCGCTGTGGAAACGCACGCCCGAATCCAGCATCGACCCCCAAAATCCTGCAGGTCCTATTGCATTCACCTCGACTGCGCTGCTAGGTCTTGCCTACATCCGACTCCACGTCGACCTGGGACCCTGTCGCCATCTCATCACCCAAGATCCCCACCAAATCGCCGGCGCCCTCGGCGAATCCCCACCCATTGTCCGTAGCCCACGGCTGATCATGGCACTTCTCCACTCCGCGCATGCCCTCTCGATCCCAGTGCGACTCGGTATCGACTTTGTCGCTCGCACGCACTCCTTCTTCTGGAGTATTCAGCACTCGCTGTGCAGTCTAGAATGTGCGTTCCTCCTCAGCCGCTGGCTGCTGGCTATCCCGGCAACGCAATCTGAGCAGCGACTCTCGGAACATGAGCGAAAACTTCTCCTGTGGATCAAGAGCATGATGGATGAAACCGACATGGCTGTTGATCCGCCCGGAGCGCCAGATTTGGAGTTCATGGCAAATCCGTATAAGGTACGCCAGCTCAGCGTTGCGATTGTGCGCGTTTGGGCGCGCACATTTAAGGGAAACACTAGCTGGGCAATTGTCGATTTGGTCGGATCTAGTTTGGACGCTTATGCGGATCTCCTGGAGAGCTGGACTGCCTCGTAAGGAGAGGGGCGGGGAAACGCAGGCGTGGCAGTACCGGGCACCTCTGCATGATTACGCCTCGGGCCAGTGGCACGGCCACTTAATGACGCTTTCCCTTGGATTTGGCTTTTAGTTTGATGATGATGATATCTAGCGGAGTTTGTACATTCTTGGTTTGGGTTTGACCTTTTGGGATGCTGCTTTCCATGCTCTGACGGCCTGCGTTCTTGATTTTGTATGTATGATGATTTTCCAGCTCTAGTGATTGCTGTCTATACCCGGTGATGCGCGCGTTTCTTAGCCAGGGCTGGAATGAAGATCTGCCCCGGCCCTAGTGGATTCTTCCTTTTTTTTCGCCCAAAATTGAATCCACCCCCGGTCCGGTTGAATGGAAGACACTTGCTTTCCTCATATTATTGTGCTGTTCTTGTAGGCTATCTCCAGGCGTTTTCTGTAGTAAAATAACATGTCCTCAAGGAGTGGAAGACTCCTTGTTTCGATGTTCCAGGGGCCCCGAGGTATATTAGGGGCAATTTTATTCATTTCATCAAGTCATGTACTTTCTTTCTATCAATTTTGTTCACACGGCTAGATCATACTCACCCACGAGATAGAAGATGGTCATCACGCTTTCTTCTGCGGTACTTTCCCTCTATTTCTCATCACACTCGCCGGCACAAACCGCAGGGCAGACATAGACTGGGCCAGCCCATCTATATCCATATCATTCGACATATCCTCATATCGACCAGGAGACTGAGGTTCCGCTCTTTGCGGAACAGTCGGTTGAGATGCGGAACTACGGCGCCGCAGTCGTCCTTCCTGGATAGAAGAGATAGAGGCCGAGGAAATGCGGCGTCTGTGGCTCTTGTTCAACGGTCTTAGCAGTGATGTTTGTTTGTCAATGCCGTCGTTGATGATGTAGAAGTTGTAGTTCTGAAAGAGCTTAGTAAAAAGGACATGATAGGGAGTGCCTGGGGACCATACTCGTGGGAACATGTGCTTGTCTATCAAATGGAGGCGCCGTTTCTGGGGTGTCGAGCATTTACGTTCACAGGTTTCGACGAAGCAGCCATACTAGCCCGTCAAACAGGGTTAGTATCCATAAATCCAAGGCGGTTCTCTCTAAAACATTCCATTCAAACGAAAACGAAGAGAATCAATCTCAATACTTACAGTCTTCTCCCCCCGCGCCCTCATCGCCGCCGCAAGCGAATCATGATTCTCCTCGATATGAAGATTCAAAAAATGCGCCGTGGGGAAATTCTTACTGCACTCCGAACACCGATTCACATGCGCCTGCTGATAATGCACCTCGTAGTCCTCGTACGAGGCGAACGCGAGCGTCTCGCGGTGCGGCGGCAAGGCGCAATGCATGACCTCCGTGAACGGGACGGTGTCCCGGTGGAGGATCTTGCTACGATCAGCGGGGGGCAGGGTGGCCGTGCTGGTACTGATCGTTGATGAGGATGGGAAGAGGAAGCAGGAGATGGAGTCGGAGCGTGTCTCGGGGTCGAGGGAGGGACTCCGTGTGTTGCTCTGAGGTGAACGTGAGCGCTTGGCCATTGTGTCGGTCAAGGCCTGGGGTTTGGGCACTGGAATTGTGATTGATCGGACTGGAGCGGGGCTTGATGCAGGCCAGGTGCAGTAGTGGGTTCAATTAGCGGAGGAGAGAGATGATCATGATAGACTTGGTAAGAGAGGAAGAATTGTGAGTTGAGAAGAGGATATGAATGAAGTATAGAAATCAGGGCGAGCCGATGCAACAGAAATAAAGCAAATTGCCGTCCACTCCTTTCCACCACAGTTTTTTACTTATGCATAGGTCGAATATTAATACTTCTGATAAAACTCAGTCGACTGCTTCTGTAGCTTTTAAGTGTATTTTAAACGGTAATTTTTTTGGCCTTCTGGAAATCACTAGCCACAGTACCCGCCGATTATTTCATTGGGCGGGCGCAGCCACAGCCCAGGAGAGTTCCCGCGGCAGTACTCCACGAGTCCCGAGACTCTCCACGCTTTTTCCATCTTTGCCTGCGCCGGTCTCTTCGTCACTCATCCAACGACCTTCCCAATATCCGCCTCCGGGGGTCCCGATCTGATGGCTTGTTCACTGCTGCCTTCGCCCGCAGACGTCCATCTAGCCATCGCCATCTGACGGGCGAGGTATACGGTGGGGTGGGCAATTTGCGCCTCCCAAGCCGAGCATGGCGTCTTCGTTTCAGGATGCATGGGCGTGAGTCTTGTTTCTCTCTATTAAGCCTCAAATCCCTTCATATGCAGAAGACACTCGCAATTCTCTGTTTGAGAATTCAAATAACTAATATCATGGCGTTCAGGACTGCGCTCAACGCCGAACGGGAGCTACTGCGCTGCCTCGCTGAGAAGGAGCCGACTTTTGCCGAAATCTCACAACTTCTGTCAGAGTATGTGCTTTTGCTATGGTCTATTAACTATCATGATTTTTGCGCGCTTCCTAGAGAAACACTCATCTAATGCTCACGTCCCATTTTGTCCAGATTCCGCACCTCTTGCCAGAATGCGATCCTTTCCGATTTTGATACTGCTCGTGGAACCGATGTGGAGGGTCGCTTATGGGATGCGCACTTGAAACTTAATACTCGGTTCCGCAAATTGCTCGCTCGGGTGAGTAGATGGCCGCTTTGTGGTGGATTCGCGAGATCTGCGACCTAACTTGTGCGGATTCAACAGTATCGCGAGGAGAATACCAAGAAGCGACCCGTCGAGAAGCGGAAGCTTGAAAAGCACTACCTGGATTTTATCAAATCGAGTCAGCGGTTTTACCGCGGATACATCCAGCATTTGTCCTCGCATTTCGGGGGCATCGTGGAATTGGACAAAGTGGCGCGCAAGTTCAATTTTGAGAGTGCGCAACGTCTTTCCCCCTCTGAATGCGATCCGCAGGGCACTAACATATTATCTTTTTATTCGCTGTTTCTAGACTTGTCGGCTGTCCTTCCAATGACGATTACACCTGATCTGCGCTTGCGCATTCTCCAGTCTTGCCATTCGACCCTCATTCGCCTGGGCGATCTCTCTCGGTATCGTGAAACCGAACTTGCCAACAACAAACGAAATTGGGGTCCGGCCATTGGGTACTATGATCTGGCCTCGGTCATTTATCCTGCATCGGGCGCATCCCATAACCAGCTCGCGGTAATCGCGCTTGCCGATGGCAATCACTTTCGAGCTACATACCATCTCTACCGGGCGATCTCTGCCCACAACCCCCATCCCTCCGCGAAGGGAAACCTGGAAATTGAATTCAAAAAAGTAATGAATGCCTGGGCTAAGCGAGAACTGATCAGGCCAGAAGACCAAGGAATTCCTGGGAAAGCGTTAGCCCCGTGGTTTGTCTATCTCCATGCGCAATGTTACAAGGGAAACGACTTCCCTGAGCATGATGAGTTGGAGAGCGAGGTTATGAGCCAATTGGCAGTTGACATCAGGGAGCGCTCACACGAAGGTACGCTCCAAAAGTTCTGTCTGGTCAACATCGCTGCAGAAGACTTTGCTCGAGCGCGATCCACTGAGGAGTCGGTTTCAAATGCTCGCATGTTTTTCCAGCGCATCAATGTGAAGACTTTCTTTACCTTGTTGCAGATTCTCCTGGTCGAGCTAGAGCGGTTTGCTGGTGAAGAATCGAGCAACAGCAGCAAGGACTCGAAGAACGGTCCCGACAAGGTCACGGTTGTTGCTCGGCGGATCCTGCCCGCTCTGAGACATTACAGCTCCTGGCTTCTGACCACCAGCGACTATCTTATCTCGCCAAAGGAAGAGCAGGACTCGTCACTCACCATTCAGATCCAAGAGTTCTGGAAGATCTATGCAGGGACTCTGACTCTCCTGGCATCCACTTTTGATGTTGTCCACCTTCCTGAGATCGATTATCTGCTGGAAGAGGATGAGGAGAGCCTTGGTTTTGCGCCACTGGATCAAGCAGCAACCTCTCGCCGATATATCGGTATTGGTGATCAGCTTAAGCCTAGGATGAACGATCCTGGTGTTGAGAGAAGCCATCCAAACATGGAGATGCTGTACCGGATCCGCGAATTTGTGATTGATGGTTTGGACTTGGTCGTGAGAAACGTATGTCAAATCGGTGGACGGGCTGGAAAGTCAAGTTGCTGACTTTGTTCTAGAAAATCCCCATTGCCCTTGTGGATGAAGAGGACAAGAAGACTTTTATCTATCAAGAAGATGGATTGCCCTCTCAGTTCTTCTCCAGCCCCCATGGTCGTCAGAATGCCATTGCGACACCGGTTATTGAACGGGAGGATATCCCGCCAGCTGCTCAGGACTCGGTCTCCGGTACTGAGGCTCGCAGCATGTATGGCGACTCGCAGTCCGCTTCGGCCTCGGCCTCAGTGTCAATGTCGGCCAATATGCATCGCATTGTCGAGGATGTCGAGCGCTTGGTTGAATCTGATACCTACGAGAATGCGCCCAATGTCCCTGGCCAATTTGCCTTCCTAGATGAGCCTGGGGAGATGCCCACTCCGTCAGCTCGACTGGCGGCAAACCTCAACGCCTTCCCCTTCAATGAGAGTACTACACAGCCGCTGAGCACTCCAATGGCTCCTCCGGGCCTAGGTCTGCCAGTCGTCAACGCGGCAGAGGCTCTCCGTGCGTCAGTATCTCAATCATACACACCACTCCCGGCTTTCCCTAGTATTCCTAGCATCTGGAATACTGCCTCCCCCGCTCCATTGCGGGACGGTGCTTCTCCACGCACACCACCAGGTCTCGGCCAACCCTCCTCCATGAATTCCATGAGTTCAATGAACCCGACTGTCACGGCGTCCCCATCCCAGGACCAGATCACTAACGAGCTGCTGCGACACAACCACATGGGTCAGACTCAGCTCTCCACCCCGCTGGACATGTCAAGCTCTTCCCCATCATGGATCCACGGGCCCAATGTACACACCGCGAACAACTGGGGCCCCGATCCACGCCGCTTGTCCTACCATGTTCCTAGCCAGCCAATCTCCAGCGGGTTCCCAACACAGTCGTGGGCAAACGATGCCTTTATCGCTAGCAGTGCCGGAGCTTACAATTCTGGGTTGAACGGTCATCGCAAATCGGCAACCCAGCTCGGTGCTATTGGTCAAACTCCTCCGTGTGGGCAGGGCGGTTGATAAGCGTTGCGTGCGACTTGCCTACAAGTACAAATTGCATGTGTGTGCACACAACCTGCTGATCTGAGCGAGATCGTGGATTTACATCAAAGCATGACTTCAGGCTCAGTCACCTTGGTAACTAGCATGAACACTCTGCTTTCTCTGGACGGGGACCATCACTCACACTTGAAAGAGGAATCCATCGACTGTCTCGGTGGTACTTGCAGACCTCACCCTGGCTGTGCATATCTCGAAGAATACCTGGCTGGGCCCCTGGAAGCCCAAGCGACTTCCTCATTCCAGCCATGAGATCTAACCGGTCCTCACACCCTGGACACTCTGACAACATAATCCCCGTTCATCGAGATCCCCCGTGGCAGAACCAATTCCCCTCCTGTTTCACGGATGAAAATAATGGTCACTGCGCGTTCAACACGCAACACAGCGGAGAACATACCCCGGGCAAGAACCTGCCTGTTCACAGCTTCCATCCCGGTTTTCATTTGGAGGAGGATTGATACGTTGGCAGGATCCTCAGTTGGCCTCTTTTTTACTCGTTTCCTTTGGTTCCAGACAAAATGGAATTCTTTGCGTGTTTGTATCTTTTAAGTGGAGGGAGGAGCTGTCATGGTTTCTCGTGGTGGACATGGGAAAGATTTGGTGCTTACGGTTGCAATTTTGCAGCCTGGATAGTCGCAAACCTGCTACAGGCGGTCAAGAGCAACTCAAGTTTTCCAAAAACGCTCCATACAAGTTCTATGCAAGATGCAGACTACCAGGTAGAGGCTGAGCGAAGTACAGAACTGCATAATGCATTGTTCTTTATCTAGTCATTAAGTCGTTGTTGAAAACGGGGCACTCTCGTTCCGGCGCGTATTCCCCAGGTTTTGTTTCTGTCTTTGCGCCCATCTCTGTATCACACATTGAATGAAGGCAAGATCGTTTCGCAAAAGGACGAGTCCCTTTACGTTGAGTTGCTCGACGTTAAGTCGAGGAAGGTGATGAGGTAGATAGATTGACTGGAAAGGAAAAATAAGAAAACGTGGGTATAGAGGGTTGAATCATCCAAGGGTTGCGTGATGCATCGTCAAACAATGGGTTTTGATGCACCGGGATCTTCATTAGAAAATCTCTGTGTTGAAAGCTTTTATTTCTATTCGGTTATCATTGCCTTGAATCAACCGCTTAAGAGCGGGAGTAGGTCTGCTTGGGGGAGGGGAAGCTGGAAGGTTCAATATTAGTCTTGAGAACTCTCGATATATGTCGAAGTTGAGACTTACGAAGGTCCAAGCTCCTGGATGCTCTTGCTGGCGAGCCACTGGCCCATGTCAATGCTCTCCTCAAGAGACTTGCCGGAGACAACACCGGCGCAGAAGCCACCGGCGAAGGCGTCACTGTTATACCACCGAAATCAGTACCCGATGATAGAGAATTGTGACCGGCCGGAACTTACCCGGCACCGTTGGTGTCGTTGATGGCCTCCTTGGGGATCTCGTGAACGGCGAACTCCTTGATCTCGACGGTACCGTCGGCCGAGGCAACACCGACGATAGTGGGGTCGGTGCCCTGGGTGACGATAGCGACACGAGGGCGCTGGGTGTTCTTCTTGGGCAGAAGGGCGAGCTTCTTGGCGATCTCAACAATGTCCTCTGTGCCCCACTCGTGGCTGGCAGCGTAGGCACGAGCCTCGGTCTCGTTACAGAAGGTGTAGTCAGTGTAGGGCAGGACGCTGTCCAGCTGCTCCTTGAAGAACTGAGGGATAAAGGGAGCGGAGAGAGAGAGCATGAAGACCTGGAGGTTGTGTAAACAGAGCATATCCACGACAATTCGAGCAAAAGTGTTCACGAACCTTGTTCTTAGCGGCAGCCTCCTCGCCAAGGGCCTGGATAGCAGGAACACAGACAGTCAGGTGGTAGCCACCGACGTAGTAGAACTGAGCCTTCTCGACAATGGACCAGACATGGGGCTGCTTCAGGTGCTCAATCTTGTACTCGTTGGCAGCAGCAAGGTGGGTGCACATGCTGCGGTTGTGGCCGGTGATGACAACACCACACTTGCCCGTGGGCTGGGTCTCATCGATACGGTACTCGGTGTGGACACCAGCCTCCTCACAAGTCTTCTTCAGGATGTCACCGAACTTGTCCTTACCAATGCAGCCAATGTAGACGACCGAGTTGTCGGGAAGCATGTACTTTGTAAATGGTCAGCATTGAACTACATCCATAGTGTTGCAGATGATTCCTCCCCACCTGAGCACCACGGGCAGTGTTCTGAGCAGCACCACCGGGGATCAGCTTAGCGTCCCGGGCGAGGAGGTCCTCGTAGATACCCATGTGCTGCTCCTCAGCAAGGATAGCATCATTTTCCTTCAGGCCGTACTTCTCGAGAAGGGCGGCATCACTTCAAACTTTGTCAGCGAATTGGATACTAAAACCCAATAACCAGATGTTCGTACCCGCGAGCCTGAATGTCTAGCGGGGGTGTCAGCAATCGAAAAGTATACCATCTCCACAAGTAGACAGGAGCGTACATACCAAGGAGAGGGTTCTCCAAGCACAGCAGAGGGTAACCTTGAGGAGCGGCCATTTCGCAAGTATGTTCCCAAGAGAGAAAAGTGAGATTGAGGGGGAATAGTCAGGGGAAAGGAAAGGAAAAAGGCAACCAGTTCGAAAAGGTGGGAAGGCCAAATGGAGGGGCCCGGCAGAAAAGAGAAAGGCGGGCAAAGGTGAGAGGGTCCGCCGAAGAGGTGGACAGCTCCACACCGTCGGGACAACATGGGATCTTGCTTTCTCCATACGTTCTTAAGAACACTCCGTGAAAGCTTCATTCCAATTCATCCGCAATGACCGACCACGTCCTGGAGATCGCTGAGACCATCCAGACTGCCTCGATTGTATCGAATCCGTCTGCCGCCCACGACATTAACCCGTCCACCGCGGCCTCGGAAAAGCAACCCGTCGTTGCAGCAGCGGCTTCCGATGCTGGCAGCCTCTCTTCAGACATTGTCGATCCAAGCCGAGTCATTCGGCCTATTCGTCGGCGCCAGACGCTCCCTCCGCTGCCGGATCTACGCTTTGAGCAGAGCTATTTGGCTAGTATAAAAGATGCCGACACCTGGGGACGGGTAGCGTGGATTACCGTTAGGGACCAGGTATGCACAGCAGATGAATCATCTGAAGATGAGAACCTTCGGATGCAACATAGTTTCGGAACTGCACGACTTACAATCAATGTGTTTCCCGCAGGTCCTTCTCCCTCTCATTCAAGGCACAGTCTGGACTCTCGCGCTCTCTGGTTGGCGCTTCTGGAACCGCAATGCCTCGCTCAGCGGACACACTCTGGGAAGCAGAATCCGCAGGTGGTGGTATGGGGTCAACAACTGGAAGCTGCCGCCGGTGGGCTGGACCAAGGACCCCAAGCTGGCTTCCCAAGTTGAAGATGTAAGCAATGCACCGCAATGAAACAAGATTTCAGCCTTGATGGACCTTATGTGGCTGACGATTCGGGAGTTCTTGCAGTTCTACGAGGCACAGTTCTCCAACGCTGGCTCGGACTGAGCAGAACTGGCGCTGAGGGCCAGACCGTCCACTGGCCCTGAAGGTCTGCGGACTCCGCAGTCTCTATCTTGTTTTACTAGCATCAGTGGCGTCTGTTATGGCGTTGTCTTGGATTCTTTTCTTTCTTGTTCTATATCCCAACATCTTAGACGGTTTTTATCGCCTACCGACAAAAGCCGCATATCTCAAGTTCTCAACCCTTTTGCCTTTTTCAAATTTGCACATACAATGGCATTGTTCAAGACACAGTTCAATTGCATACCAGACGTATTGTTTTCGTTCAGACCTTGAATTTATATCAGGTCTTTCAAATGAGGTGCTATCTACGGCACGCGCAATGATCAAAGAAGAGCGAAGCAGGGGGTAGCACCTCCATTATCAGCAAACTGTGCTCATAGCTCAAAGAACGGTCTACATCAAATCTTCCCCAGTCTAGTCAACAAAGCAAGTATCGTGAATGACCTTCAACTCGTAGGTGGTGCCTGATGAGACCCATTCCAGCCATTCAACGCGACTGGTTGGCTGGTTTAAGGTACTTCTGACGGCGCAGAGACAGTGCCAATTGGTGCTGGGGGCACGTGGGACGCGTTGGTTGATTCCTGAGCAGTAGGCTCCGGTGCGTTCAGAAGTGCGGACATGGGTAGTCCCGTCATCTTTGGCGCTGGTGGCTGAGGGGGCATCTGAGGTGCTGGTACCGAAGGCAAAGCCGGTGCAGTCATGGACGGAACCGCGGCGGCTTCTGACACCAATGTTGGCTGTGCTGTGCCGAAAGGAGCAGACGATTTTTGAGGCACAGCTGCTTGCCCAGCATCTTCCATCGGCGCATCTTGCGCGGGAGGAGGCTCGTCTGGACCTTGTGCCCCACCAGGCACCTTCCCCTTGTTGTATCGAAGCTGGACCACAAGGCTCCTAGGCTCTCCGTTGATGACAGATTCGTCTCCGCTTGCGTCGTCCCCTTCGTCGTCGCCCTCAAAGTCATTCTCATCCTCATCGCCACCATCCCATTCGTTTCCACTGTCGTTGGAGCGGGCATCCGACTCATCGTCCAGATCGTCAAGAGCATAGCCAGAATAGCCATTGGGATGAGTCGATGTCCGGTTCCTCTGGGGTCTCGCTTCATCTTCTTCCTCATAATCCGACTCCTCTCGCTGGCCGCTAAGCAATGATTCGCCGTATGCACCACCAGCCCGAGACCTAACTTGCCGGCCGCTTGCTGTAAATCGAGGACGCGAAGGTTCAGCGGCTGATACCCCTGATGTGTTCCGACCCGATCGTCTTGTGGGTTGATCGTCCGAGAAAATGTCCTCGTCATCATCGTAGGTGTACTTCAGCTTTTTGCCACGGGTGCGGCCCTCGTACAGCGAGAAGCCAGGCTCCGGTCGAGCAAATGCGGCCTTGCGTGCAAGACGGTAGTCACGACGCTTGCGTTTCTAGTTGGGGCATTAATTACCGACCTCCACTTACGTCCTGCTCCCGTCAATCTCTGACTTACCTCTTCGGATGCCTCAAACCGAGGGATAGCAGCTCTGATCCGTTCGCTGAGCTTCTTCGAGTTGATGCCCTTCTCCTCTTGCAATCTATCGGCGATAGCCTGCATTTCCGGAATTTCCCCAGCGATACTCCACCAGGTCACGTTCTTGAGAGCGGGGTTGCTCTCGCGGTATAACCTGAAGTGGGTGTCGTCTTGTCCCTCAATCAGCCAATACCGCCGTTTCAGGCTATCCCGGCCCCAGGGCTGAACCGAAAGAGGCTGGTTAAGGTCGTCATCATGGCGCGCCTGTTTGTAGGACTCCTTAAGTTTCGCCTGAATCGCATCTGAGGATGAGAGGGACCAGAGGATCAGAGCGCGTAGAAGTTCCAGCTAAAATGGGGGAAAGAAATTGGTCAGATCAAGAGCACTGGCAATCGCGTCGTGGTTCGAAAACGTACCCGTTCTTCGGGCGACATGGTCGCAAAGCTGCGGCCTCCGTGAAGGGGGTTCTTTCCCTCCCACGCCTTCGGCCATTGCGATTGATGAGTTTGAATCGCCTCCTCTAGCGGTCGCGTGTAATGATTTCGTCTAATATTGCAAATGACTTTGTCAGCGCACAGTTTGCCAACCCATTGAACGATGGGGGCCAAGGGCGCGCGCGGTGTGCTGGCACTGCGCGGGACCGGGCATCGGGTGGCGACCATACTCAACATCTTTCTTGCGGTTCAGAACGAGTCCCAATAAGGCGCATAGTAGGCGCTCAATGTATTCTCCAGGGACCGAGTCTTCTACACCTCTCTCGATGTCTTGCGGTCCAAAATGTGGCAGGCTTCGCGGAAAAGCTTCGTGGAAACGCGCGCGGAACATGACGATGAACTAGCCATTGCGACAGGTCAGCAAACGTGCCTTAAAGTAGGAATCACGCGTCATAGACATAGCGAGGTACACAAAAATTGATATCAGCCATTGCACATGAGCAACACCTACCGGGATATGAGGATTATCCGCCAGGACGTATTCATGCGGTGGTGATGGCTCCCGCTTTGGCGGCGGAGTCTCCGACTCCTTCTTGAAGTACTTGGCGATACCGACAGGCTCGTCGATAGCCATAGCTGCTTCGTCATCCGTAGGCGGAGCTGATGATAGTGATGAAAGTTCCGAGTCTGAGTGTGCCATGTTAGATGTGGTGGGGGAGGTGATGTGAAGGACAAGAGTTGGGGCCGGCGCAGGAAGCGTCACGTCGGTAATGGCACTACGAAGGTTGCGCCCGCAGGGCGATTATTTAAGAAAAGATCCTCTCCTACTCGACGAAATGATTAATTTAGGTTGCGCAATCCGATCGAAACGCAATGCGGTATCATACAATTCCCTGGACATCGCAAATGAATGGTCTATAGCAGTCTCAATCCAGAAGGCTAAGGAGACTGGAAGTAGATGGGCAACGCCGAGAGAGTATAGCTTTCTAGGAGACTATGCTTTTCCAGATGGTATTCATGGTTTCAATTGGGATTGTGATTCTCGCTAGAAGGAATAGGGAATTGCCTCGACTGCAGAGGACCAAGTCGATGCACCGCCAACCAGCAATTCGTCGATGGAGATGTATCACCTGGCTGTTCTTCTGGGCAAATGGAAATGACTTGTTGGAAGGCGCAAATTGGGGCAATTGGAAGGATTCAAGTTGGCCGAGTATGCTGACAGACAAGACAAAAGGGAGAGATGATTTCAGGCTTGATTCCAGAGCAGCTGGTAGGTTCGCTCGATGGCAACCAGTATGCCACTGGCCGTCAGTACTTACTATTTAGTACTTGGGGTGTTCTCCGCAGTCTGGAGGACAGAGCAGCCTCCGCTGCCAGCGTCAGGGCTGGCGGTATGGTCACGTGTCTGAATTATGTAATCCAGGCGAGCTGGCCTGCTCGCGGAAGAGGGTTAGCATTAATACCATCAACCAGCCAGTGTAACGGTAAGTGAGCTGGGAATGTGAATCTCTCGGTAGATTGAATACTGCATGGAATGTTTTTTTTGCTTACTTACTCTAGTAAGTAGAGTCTCTGCTGTTTACAGATCCAAGTTGGCCGTTCTGGCTTCGATATGCTTACCTAATTGGTGGTTGCGCTAGCGCTGATTCGGTTAGGTTAGCGACCGCACCCTAAAGCCCACACAGTCCCATTCCCGAGCATTTCGCATCTTCTCAACGACAAGTCCCATCTTCAATTCGAGGTACGACCTTTTCCCTCCCACTCGACTCTGTCTTCGCCGGCAATCGACTGCCTGTCCCTCGCAAATACTAACACAGGTATTCCTTTAGACAGTCGCCATGGGTCGCGTTATCCGCAACCAGAGGAAGGGCCGTGGCTCCATTTTCAGTGAGTGCGATCGCATCAAAATTTCCCATCCTCGCCCGATTCTTTTCGTCAGCGCGGCACGCACGCACGAGGAAAACGCCGACAGACTCGAGGAAATGGGTCAAGTGACAAGCCCAGGAATTGGAGCGCTGATGATATTTTCTTTTCTTTACAGCGGCCAACACCCGTCTCAACAAGGCCCCGGCCCAGTTCCGTACCCTTGACTACGCTGAGCGTCATGGATACACCCGTGGTGTCGTGAAGGAGATCATCCACGATGCCGGCCGTGGTGCTCCTCTCGCCAAGGTCCAGTTCCGCCACCCCTACAAGTTCAAGATGATCACCGAGACCTTCATCGCCAACGAGGGCATGTACACCGGCCAGTTCATCTACGCCGGTAAGAACGCCGCCCTGACCGTCGGCAACGTCCTTCCCCTCGCGTCCATGCCCGAGGGTACCGTCATCTCCAACGTCGAGGAGAAGGCCGGTGACCGTGGTGCTCTTGGCCGTACCTCCGGTAACTACGTTACCGTCATTGGCCACAACCCCGAGGATGGCAAGACCCGTGTCAAGCTCCCCTCCGGTGCCAAGAAGGTCATCAAGAACACCGCCCGTGGTATGGTTGGTATCGTCGCCGGTGGTGGCCGTACCGACAAGCCCCTGCTCAAGGCTTCTCGCGCCAAGCACAAGTTCGCTGTCAAGCGCAACTCCTGGCCCAAGACTCGTGGTGTTGCCATGAACCCCGTCGATCACGTAAGATCTTCCCACTCCATTCTGGATATTTCCTTGGCCACAAATCTCCTAACGCGTCTTCTCTGCTATAGCCTCACGGTGGTGGTAACCACCAGCACATCGGTAAGGCCTCGACCATCTCCCGCTACGCCGCCCAGGGTCAGAAGGCCGGTCTTATTGCCGCCCGCAGAACCGGTCTGCTCCGCGGTACCCAGAAGACCAAGGATTAAGCGTGATATTACGTGGAGTTTTTCTTGTGACGGGTTGAAAATGGACTTCTGCAATGAGACATATGTATCTAGGCGACTGCGGATAGGCGTCCCATGCGCCCTTAGCGAATTAAGGTTGTGGCCACCATCCTTCTTACTGGTCGAGCAAAATCAAAAGGGTGATGGAGATGGGGTCCGGGGCTGGCCTCATGTCAAGGCAGAACGGAAAATCCAAAAAAGGCCCTTCGGGGCTCTTGAAATGATACACCTTTCAAATTTTCAGACCGTTCTGTGCTGTCCACCCCGTAGGACCAATGTAGACATGGCGTTGTTGCATGGCTATTTCAGTCCCGCAATGATATGAGAAAGGCCATTTTTCTCCCGCTGTAAAGGTGATATCCAATCCATCCATTCCATTGGCACTGCTCGACCTCTCGAATGAGTGGGTGTCTGGGCTGTCATCGATCTGGTCTTGAGGGCTTTGACCTTACTGGATGGAAAGGATTCCAACCGGTTGTAGACTCTATTGTTTAGCTTATCTGCCTGTGAAGGGTGAACCTGGCACAACTCGTTAGTCCAACGTCTAATTATTCCACCAGTCCTGTTGCTGCAAGTGTATTGTATGTGACCGGGAACAGCCCTGCCAGAATTGCCCGAGTGTGATCAGCACACGAAGACTTCATCTACTATGCCTATACTTAATTTTCGGCTTCCAAACCGTACGTGGATATTTGTTGGTCATTCAGTGGGAAATTGCCGGACATCTTGGGAGGGATTCGCGCAGATGGTAGTGGATCGAAACTGGATATATAGTTTGGCAGGCTGAGCCTCCATTTGACGGGAAACTACACGTATGGATGTTAGGTTAAATTCCCACGACAACACAAACGGGAGAACCGACCAGTGAGGTGGACCTAACCTCGATATATTGATGGAAATAATCGTCACATTACTTCTGATTCATATTTTGCCCCCGCCTCGTGTTTGGTTGCTAGGTGGACATGATCGTGATTGTCGCCAGCGCGAACTTGGCCAGATTGGGGTTGATTTCAAAGTGGCCAATCAGCGACCCGTTCCAGCAGCAACTCAAGGTTACGTCGTACACTCAAAGCAGGCTTAAGATGTTCTTCCTCCCCTTCAAAACCGAGGACTACGCAGTTTCCGACGATATGAAGCAATCCACTGATCAGATTCCAACAGAAATGGCAACCAAAACAACCCCAAAGAAGATTCCCCGCCTCGCTCGATCCACCGATGCCCTCACATCAACCGAGCGATGGCTAGCCATCACTAAACGCGACCCTACCGTCAACAGCTTCGTCTACGGAGTGCTGACGACAAAAATCTACTGCCGCCCTTCTTGTGCCGCCCGGCTGGCCCGGCGCGCCAATGTCCAATTCTACGACACTCCCTCGCAAGCCGAGGCGGCCGGATTCCGAGCCTGTAAGCGCTGCCGGCCACAAGCAGGAGGCACGGCGCTTGCGCACCATCCACAGACTGTGATCGTGCAGAAGGCATGCGAAACAATCCAGGCAGAGCTAGCGGTAGGGCTGAAACCCCGATTGCAAGATCTGGCGGCTCAAGCTGGCCTGACGTCGAGCCATTTCCATCGCGTGTTTAAGAAACGCATGGGCGTCACGCCGGGACAGTATGCGAGCGGTCTGGTCCAAGGGGATGGTCAGGGTTCGGAGGACTATTCGACACCAAACGCCTCTCTGTCTGGGTTTGAAACACCACACTTGGATTATTTGGATGGGACTGGGAAGGGAGTTTTGAATTTAGAAGCTGGGGAGAGTCTTTTGAGTGTTCTTTGGCCGGGGGACGGCTTTTCGGTCGTTCAGGACGAGTCTCCTGTCATCTTGGACCATGTATGGAACGACTTTGACGCCTTTTTGGCGGCTGAGCCAGGGCCCATATCGCCCATAGAGGATCCATCGCTCGTTATTGACCCCCAAGTGATCCTGGCGTCAGCGAAGTGATCGTGGGGTATATTTTACGATGTTAATCCATTGATTGCTGGCTCTAGCCAATCAATTTCTATGAAAATGAGTACACAAAGCATGGATCCTGGTCAAGACTAGTGTTACGAAGCGGTCCAATCGCAATGTCTGTCAATATTAAAGTGCATACAAGACTTAAAAAACTGATCTTGGCGTTTGTGACGTTGACATGCCTGGAAAAGACATGATCATCCAACCCCCCTCCATTGAGCCTGGTCAATGCCCTTATCATATGCCCATCTGCCCCAGGGTGTCACCACAGACAGCGCTGATTGCCGCAAATGTCGAAAGTTAAAAGGCTACAGTCCATGCTCATCGCCACCACCGTGTCAAACAGTGAGGGAGCCCTGAAACATAGGCGAAACCTTTTTTGTCAAGGCCCGCGAGCTCCGTGCACCATATTACGTACGGAGTACACGAGATATTGAGAGCCAATGTGGTTAGTATATTTCCCTAGAAGACACCGCACACTCATTATTATCTCCCACAAGAACCGGTTTGTCGAGGAATTATTACTGCAAGCCGGACCACGGGCTGGACCCTGTTCCTTGCGGGTGGCAAGTCGCCCGGGACATGTACCAGGCGATTGACTCTCAAAGAGACTAGGATAATTATAGCAATTAAACACCAACGGTGATCCGGGTCCGGTTCCTGGCGTTCCAATTGGAATCCATTGGAGGTCCGTTGGCATTTGGGCCACCCCCACCGTCGGCCCACCAACGCGTGTCACTACGTTACCGGCCATTGAGACGGCCATTCGAAACACTTCGTTGGGACGCTCTTGTCTCGGGGGCACCAAACATTGGGCTTTTTCTTGTCTGGGAGGCAATTGAGTGGATGCCAGAGCCGGTCGCGTGTATCAGAGATGGCTGGGCTTGTTCTGTAACCTCTGTTGAGCGATCTGGATGGATCATCATACTGTAGTCTGTACTCCGTAAAGGCATTCCCCACCGATCGACACCCACATTGTATCTGCAATGGAGCGGAATTCCAGAAACTTTCTTGGTGGCGCACCTGATAATTTAAGAATTAAAGAATAATTGGGATTGATGAGGGGGTGGAGGAGGGTGTGCTACTGTAGTACAGTACTCTAGGCCCAAGGCATGCTTTATTTGATGGATTTCTCCAACTTGGCCTCTTGTCCTCCGTGTCTTCCTTCCCCAACCTCCCCTTTCTCTCCCAATCTCCACCCTTCTGCCTTTGCGCCTTTGGGCCTTTTGTCTCTGTACACTCTCCCGCCTCTTTTTGGGACCGTCTCTCGTTCTCATTCTCGTTACTCTTGTCCTCGACCTGCGCATTACTTGTCCAGGTTACCCCACGATCGCTTGACTCGACCCTCGTCTATCGCATTGATCTCACCTCTTACGCTGTGCTGCACGCAGTTGTCGATCGTGTTGACCCCGCGAACTTATCTCAATACTCGCTATTCCTATCCCAATTCCTATCCCATAGAGTGAACGACAATCAACATGCATGTGAACAAGAGAATCGGCCGCCTGAAGCAATGGGCTGGTGAGCGAATGGGCGGAGAAGTGAAGACCTGCCAGTCGGATAACTTCAAGGCCATGGAGACAGAGATGGGTGTGCGACACGAAGGTAAGTCGCAGTAGCGCCCTGATTCCGAGACGAATACTGGATACTCATGCGCCACTGTCTAGGTGTCGACCGCATCCACAAGTCCATGACCGCATACGTCAAGGCCCTCTCAAAGCGCAGCGAGGGCGACGATAAGGAGAAGACCCTCCCTATTGCCCATCTGGGAAGCAGCATGGTTACCCATGGAGAAGATTTTGATGGGAACTCTGAATATGGACAGTGTCTGACCAGTAAGTGCCCGCAAATACGCCAGTTATGGCACCATGCGATAATAACTAACACAATTCTTCTAGTGTTTGGACGGACTGAAGAGCGTATTGCGCGCATTCAAGAGAGCTACATTACACAGGCGACTTCGAGCTGGCTTGAGTCCCTGGAGAGATCTCTAACCCAGATGAAGGACTATCAGGTGAGCAGAACTGTAGCAACAGCTGGCCGGCCGTGAATTACGGACTAACCCGGTTCATAGCACGCCCGGAAGAAGCTTGATAGCCGAAGACTGGCTTATGACACTTCGCTGTCGAAGATGGAAAAGGCGAAGCGGGAGGACTTTCGGGTGGAAGAAGAGCTGCGCAGCCAAAAGGTCAAGTATGAAGAAGCCAATGACGATGTGCTTCGCCGCATGCAGGATATCAAGGATGCAGAGGTGGACAGCGTCATGGACTTGACCACCTTTTTGGAGGCACAGCTGGAGTATCACGAACGATGCCGCGAGGTGCTTCTGCAGCTCAAGAATGAATGGCCTGGTGGGTCCCAGGGACCAGCTCCGCCTCGACGTCCGGTACGAGCCCGGTCTAACACTGCTCACTCGTACCAAGAGCGGTATGAGCCTCTGCAGGAGGAGCTGACGGTTGTCACGGAGAATCGGCCCTCTATTCGCTCCAATCGAACGGTCTCGACATACATGGCGGAATCGCCTGCGCGAGACCCCTACGCGGTCAGTAATGGCTATGCTCGACCAGGTCTTAATCGGACACCTACCTTCGAAGGACCAACTCAGTTGCGTCAAGAGCAATCTCCGGTAGCATCGCAGTGGAACCAGCGAACCGCCAGTGATAATTTCGTCAACCGTCGAAACAGTGTACAGCCGATCGGTGGAAGATACCCGGCCGACCCCTACGCAGACTCCGAAGCTAGCTCTTATGGCCGTTCTAGCCCCGATCGCATGTATGGTGGTCGATCCACTTCGCCAGCTACGTCTCATGGCAGTGCCCCTTCTCGTCGGCCCAGCTCTAATGCTCTGAACTCCTCCGGTATGGCCAAGAAGGCTCCTCCACCGCCTCCCCCGTCGCGTGCAAAGAAGCCACCTCCCCCACCACCGCCAATGAAGCGGTCGTTGGTTACGGTGACGGATGTGTAAAGCAAACGATGACGGGGCGAGCTCATGATCTATGCTTCAACCTTTCGGTTGATCAGGTGCACGGGGGTTTGGAGTTTGCGGATAGTATCATGATCGACTTTGGCGATGGATTGAGGGATTCCAATTTTATCCTCTGACTGGTGGCTTCACGACTCCGATATGGGACCACTCGGTTCTTTATTTTTCATACCTCAGGAGTTTGTGCTGCATTTTCTCCATTCGTTTTGATGGAGCTTTCTGGGGGCTTAGTGCATTGGACTTGATATGGAGATTCGGACGTTCTTTTTTCTTTCTTGGCTTTACTTTCTTTCATCCACTGGGATGGGCAGAGACAAGATGGACTGCATCAGATAGTATTTTTGTAGGTACAATGACCACTACCTTGAGGGATGAGTATTTGCTATATACTGTGTTTTGACCAAGAGTCTTGATACAAGCACAAGAAGCTGCTGCCTTAGAGTCCAGGCAGTCATAGGAGTAGAGGATGCAAACTGCGGTGGCAGTCGCGTAGCTTCTAGAACGCGGCTGAGTCAGGTACCCGTGACTTTCCCGTGACCAGCACACGAAATCTCCTCCGCCCTCCTGTTGTTAGTCGCCTTGCTCCTCCCCCAGCGAGAGAAAGCACCAGGTTTCCCCGAGCGAGTCGCGCATCTCGGTCCCCTCCATCTCCATTTTCTATCCACACCGACCACGCGCCATTCTCAGCCGCAACTTGGTTTTTTTGTTTGCCCTCATGTCATTGAAAAGGATGAAGAACCATTCAGACTAAACGAAGATAAATTGAAGTCTGCCAGAACTTGTTTCAAAAAGG
>JAXQJV010000137.1:0-33025 GCA_037042255.1 Penicillium sp. PG106-07D | reverse complement strand
AGAAGGAAGGTACAAATAGCTTCACCTGCTCATATAGCTTGAGAATGATCATCACACTTGTACCTCAATCCAGGGTCTCAACTTTTCTTTGCGAGGGGTCAGGGTAAATAATATCAACCAACCGACCAACCACTGTACCCTCGTCCCGTAAGAAAAGGGGTTCTATTTTTAAAATCTGGGGATATACCGGTAAACTTAATCAATATAAGCTGAATCCGAATGATTTTCGTGGAATTCCACAGAGGGTGCCATTTGAACCTGACACTTGTATCATTCTGATCTACTGGTCTATCGACCGTCGACTTGAACCACAGTTAAGTTTTCGTGACTCTTGTGTCCATGATGACCCGTAAACGGAGCGAGCTACAAACAATTTGTGCCGCGTATCCCATGCCCACCGGGATCAGTGTCCTCTCTGATCGCAGGAGCCGTTTCAGCTGGTACATACGAGTAACCCCAGCTACTGAACACTAAATAACCAACTGGCGCACAAAGATCAGGGATAACTAGTTGATTGGTAAGATTTTCAACGATTTTACTACCATTGACTGGGTAGATACCACGATCTTTAAAAGAATCGCGAATAATTCGCTGCGAAAAGGCTTTCTGACGAATTGGCCCGATAATCGCGAGGAATTCTGGTTTCCCATATAGCTAGCCACCCCAGAAAGATAGCTCATTATTTATAAGCCGAAATTACTGCTTATAATTCAAGAAAGGTTCACCATTAAGTGGCTGGCAAAGATGTGTTGAGTGAGGTAGGAAACTAAAGGGGATAATCGTATTATTCTCATATCTCTGTAAGAACTCAAGTGTAAGATACGCGCCATGGCCGTCAAATATAAGATAGCGCTTTTCGCCCCTTCTCACCCGGACGGCAGTAGCAGTAATAAACTAGCCTAGCCAGGCTAAGGCTAATTTATCAGAAATCCAGCCGTTTGGTGAGATTGCAGTACCAGTATCGCGCGGAAGATCTTCGCTGCCGTAGAACCAGGCCTCCATAAAGTTCCCGCTACTTTTGAATATAAAGAGCGGATCCATAAGCAAGCCATCTGTACCAATACATTCAACTACAGTGATAGTTTCACCTCTCTCGGCTTCGGCTAGGTCAGGGAAAGATGATTTAGAACCAAGAACATTTCTAGCTCGCCCTTGACCAGGTTGGAAGCCGCATTCATCGAACTTGTATACTAGCTGTGCGGGGACGCCATGTAGCAGATGTTTAAGCTGGTCGTACCAATGCGTAAGAAGCCCTGCATCCTCAGCTTGGATTCGCCTTAGTTCCTTGATCTTCTGCTTTACTGCGGCTAGGTTTAGGTGCTCTAGGAGACGTGCTTCAAAGAGATACGCCCACATCTTGCTGACCTGCCTATCCGTCTGGCCCGACCGCGCGAGTGCGGGATTTGCCCACGCCTGGATAATCGCTGCAGTGAGTGGTAGGTTCCAGCTATGCATTTTGACTATCCAACTAGTCAAAGCTTTCTCCTGATATGCGCGAAGGGCCTTCCGATGCGAATCCTTTGGTGTAGTAGACGATTTAGCCTTCTTGATGCGGCTGGTAAGTGTAGTGTAAGATACATCGAATTCACGCACAGTTTTAGATATATTCGGTTTCTTTCGGACCATCGCAGCTGCGAAGGCATCAGCCATGCGAGATTCATCGAAATCAGAAGATTTAGGTATGGTGGGTGGTTGAAATAGCTGATTGTATGGTGTATTCGAAAATCTACGAAGATATTGTGGCTGAGAAGATAATGTGGCGCACCCATAAGCGAAAGCGGTGGGTGGGCAGAAAGGCACCTTCTTTCTCCGGGTAACCACCAATCCTGCTGCGGCGACATGTGGGCACAAGGAGATCATGTGATCATATTTGCATAAATCATCCAAATGTAAAGCACAAAAAGGCAGAGCCGCTGTGGTTGTACATTTTCTTGGGACCCCCACAAGATTATGGGCTGTTTTTCATTATTCCCCACAGCTTAATCGTCCATTTAAACTCAATCCCGAGGTTTTCAAGCAGACGAAAGAAACTGGAGGAGCCAAACAACAACCCTCGGAACGCGCGGTTAGCGGATGTCGGATGTCGGGCGTCGGCTGTGGAATGACCCAGAAGCAGTCCACTACCTGTAAAAAATGATATTATTATAGGGGCACGAGGAAAAACCCCGGCGAGAATAATTAGACGCAATCAGGACGCATTCTGATTCTGCTCTCAAGGACAGCTCAATTCTCAGCACAGTTAACGTGTGTACCCACCGGCTGTTGATTGATTGTTCATCAGCGTATTCCCTCCTACTCAACTGTTCTGTCTTGAAACTGAATTAGCATTCCACAGGAAATTCTTCGACAAATATAGTTCTATTACCCTCCAATCTATTCGTCCTCTTGACAAAATGACCAAAGGGCCAGGACTCCCCCCCCCACCTTCGTGGGTCACCAAGTTACAGCCATCGAAACCATATGGACCTGACCTCTTATCCTCAGAGAGACAGAACTCGGGTGTTGATACCAAGATTTTGGCGAATGTGCTTCACACAAAGGAAGGCGTAGAAATGCAACGTCGCATTTTGGAGGTGCTCCAAGGCGATGAAGCGTTCGACAAAACCGAAAATTATTTCGGATCGAGGGTGGAGAAGTTGACGACCTCCATTTCCCGAGGCAAAAGACTGCATCAGCTCCAGCAAGCCCATCGTTGGAGTGAACAAGAGTTTGCAACTGCCCTTGAGCTCCTTGGAGATCCTACGGCATATGCAATCCATTGGAAAGGGTTCCTGGTAAGTTTGATAGAGCATACGGCGTGGCGGTTCAAATTATGATTGTTTTCTCCCCTCATTCTAACATAAAATAGGCCTGCATTCGCGAGCAAGGAACTGACGAGCAACATGAGTTGTTTTTGCGGCCAGCCGAAAAGATGGAGATTATCGGCTGCTTTTGTCAAACTGAACTGGGCCATGGCTCCAATGTGCAGAAGCTAGAGACGACTGCCACCTGGGATCCGTCCGATCGAACTTTCATCCTTCATTCACCGCATTTGACATCTTCAAAGTGGTGGGCTGGGACTTTGGGTCGGACAGCAAACTATGCCATAGTCATGGCGCAGCTGATTATTGCAGACAAGGGGTACGGGCCGCATCCGTTCGTCTGCCAGATTAGAGATCTAATCACTCATGAGCCACTCGATGGTGTCTATGTTGGGGATATTGGGCCGAAGCTGGGTTATAAGTTAGTATCCAGAAAACCTAACGACATTTGATCCGTGACTAATAGGTTTCTTAGCATGGTGGACAACGGTTTCATGGTACTAAACCAGGTCAAAGTGCCCCATGTGAATATGCTCGCAAGGTAATCATTTTAGCACCAAATTTTGCAATTCAGGATGTTCACATGCGCTCCAGATTTGCCCGAGTCGATCCCACGAAGAATGCTTATGTTCCCCCCGAGTCTTCTGCCCATATCTATGGTACATTGACAAAGATTCGATGCGCGCTTGTATTGGAATCTGCGCGGAATATGGCGCGGGGCCTGACCATTGCGATACGCTACTGCGCCGTCAGATGCCAATTCAATGACAATCCTAATCAAAATGGAGAAACGCAGGTCCTGGATTATTCGATGGTACAATATCGACTTTTGACTTTACTTGCCGAGTCAGTGGCGTTGAATTTTACGGGACAAGCTACTATAGCCTTTCACGATGAGACCAAACAAGCGTTACAAGCCGGCAATTCTGGAAACAACGCGAATAGCCGCAAAGAAATGTTCGCGGAGCTCCATGCGTCATCTTGCGCTCTGAAAGCTTTCGCCACCAGTGCGGCTGCTCAAGGCTTAGAAATATGTCGGCGGGCTTGTGGAGGTCATGGATATTCAAGCTTTGCAGGTATAGGAAATGTGTTTGCCGACTACGTTGCTTCCCAGACTTATGAGGGTGACAATTATGTTCTGGGTCAACAAACTGCAAATTATGTATGGTCCCCAATCGACCAGTTGAACCGGACCAACACGACAAGACTTCCAACTAACTTCTCGCTTATAGCTTCTGAAGCAGGCACGAATAGTTACTCAAGGAAAATCAACCGAAAGCGTTGCAGGAAAAAACCTTTCTCGGTACGCCACAGCGAGGAACGGGCCGATTCAGTTCTGCTTGGACAATGATGAAGAATTGGTTGCGGTTTTTGGTTGGAGATCGGCTTATCTCACGTTCAAGACGCTCCAGCAAAGTCAAGGCAAAACTCGGAACCAGCTCCAGGTCGCCATGTGGAAGCTGACTACTGCTCATTCCCAATTCCTTGTGGTCCGAGGATTCTATGAGCGGCTGGTAGCCGTCGCGTCAACATCAGAACTTCAGCTAAGTCCAGAAACTCGTGATGTCTTATGGAAGCTTTTCCGTTTGTACGCATTATTCCTTATTCAGTCCGAGCCCTACGACTTCTTTGCCTCGTCAGCGCTGCAAACTGAGCAATTGGAACATGCAAGCACGGTAATGTTCATGCAGCTTCTGGCTGATATCAGACCCCATGCGGTGAAGCTGGTGGACTCCTGGAACCTACCAGATTGGCTTCTAGATAGCTCCCTCGGTCGCTATGATGGGCGAGTATATGAGGATCTGTTCCAACGTGCAAGCCAGTCTAATCCGTTGAACCTGATTACCGTTGATCCCCGCCCAGGAAGTTCTACAATGATAAAGAACGAAATCGTGAATCGCTCTCGCAGCAACCTCTAGAAGGGGCGGAGAAAGCACAGCCATTGGGATTCGAGATTGTCACAGCTTCGCGGAAGGATGTCGATATTACGGGATTTTTAGAGCCATTTAGACATGCAGCACAAGCATTATGAGTGGCCACCGTTTTGGACTACACGCGCTTTAATGTGATTTCCGATGCAGTACAGGGCCTCTCGCAATCTGTTTCAGTTATTAGTTCTCTTCAATTTTTCTTGAACTTTATTATTTATGGAACACGCTAGTCTTATTTTTGGTTTAGTCCCATTCATGATGTTAACATTTGTATCCACAAGTAAACAATCGGTGGGCTTTTACAGTACACCTTCTATATTCAGGCTTCCACCACTCCCGTGAGTTTTTGTTTCCACGAAAGTCAAAAGAAACAAAATAAATGATAGTGATGAAATCTCCCTACAGGATCTTCCCCTAGGCATCGAGGCCTGTGCTGGGGATCTCCTATAGGACCTTTCCTTCCGTTTGCTGCTGTTTGTGCCGGCTGTTTCCAGGACCAGCCCTTTATTGGCCTACTCAGGCCCTTTCCGGTTTCCCTTCCTTCTTGTTCTCTAGACATAATAGAACTGCCTTTTCCTGCTCTCTTGCGCCGGCGACCAAGTCGCCATCAGATAATTCCACGCATACCTTTAATTTTTGATGGGAATGTTACTACAAAGTTCCATAAGTAGACAGATATAATTCTGATAGGACGTGATTAATCCGTACTATATGACGGCTTTAGTTCAATGAGAGTCATTAGATCAAGGGATCCACGGACGACGAATCCACACAAAGATACAAATTGTACTCAAAGCGACGCCCTGACAAGCAGTCTCCTCTAGATCAGCTGTGATCCTGAAAAGTGAATATAATACTCCTATGTGATATATGTCGGGAAGCCATGATTGAGGTTAGCCAGGAGAATGGGACATAGATTTCATTTCCATCCCATCAAAGAGTATTTCACGCTGACAACCAATTTGTCCCATTTTCGGGCGAGGTCAATGGCGGTTTCGTGTTTCGAATCTTTGGTACCAATAATAACCACTCCTCTTTTATCATATAGCCTCTCAATCAATCTAGTCCATTCACACTTTCTTGACTTTTTGTAATCAAAACCAATGTCTTCCACGGCTAAATAGCCAAGGCAGTCTCGGTCGATTCTATCAGAGTTCTTCCAGCATTTCATTTCTAGCAGAAACCGAATTACTCCAGCTTTGCAAGTAAGAAATTCTAGATGAAGGGGAGTTCACCCACTTCTGTCACCAACGCAACCAAGTTCAGGTTTAGGGATCTGATTCCCAAGTTTCTTGACTAGCTCTGAGTTGTCTATATCACGGCCAGATATTAAGTGTCCTCATTATCTAACACTTGTCTTGCAGGCATCAATAGTAAAACGTCCAGCCGGTGCTTATGAAAAGTGTGGTAGAAGATATCTCGGACATATATATTATTGTCAAGAAAGAGTACAGTGAGCTCTGATTGGTTCATTCATTTTCCATCTTTCTTATTTGTTGGTATGTGTCTAGCGAGTAGCGATTCGATATCGGTAGGGTCATTCGAATACTCAGTTACGCCGCCCAGGGGGCAGCTCAACCTGCCCCCTGTTCAAATCTCTGTTCCTTTTGATTCTTCGGTCTAATCAATCAATCTTTTGTCTGGTTCCGGTAGTTATCATTTGCCATTCTGCGTACTAGCCTATATCCCTTCCCCTCGCTTTTGTGACAAGAGCGTAGTCTTTAGTTTTAGATTTATAGACTCATTCGGAATGTTAGAAGTTCCCGTGTTCGCAAATCATTGTGTAGAAGTAAATTAACATACTCCGCGGCCGTTTATCGAGTCCTACATATTTCTCCCTAAATTACCCGCGTATTATTATCCACTATGTAGTATTACGTCGAAATATTATTACCCAAGCTATCGAGAGGTACATAGTTCTGCCGTCACCGAAGGCAAGTGTTGAAAGTTGTGCGACAGGCTTACCGCTGACGAGGCTGTATGTCGATGTGGCTTGTACCCTGAACGGTTGGTTAGGACAGGCAGTAAGTATGGCGTTCTATTGAGGCAGAGCTCCCGGAAGCTTTCTCACGTCTGAGCATACAGCTATTCTGCGGCAACTTTTCAAGAAACCCAATTTTTCTAATCGCTTTTTCTCAACAGCCAGCACAACCTTGAGTTTAAAATAAAATACCAATCTTACGCTTTCAGAATATGTCAAAATACAGACAAACCTCTTGATTGCCATGTCTCTTCCACAAAGCCGATTACCATAACCTCGATTCAATATTAATTCCTCTTAGCTTGCAATATTATGTATAATAAGGCTGACCCTCTAAGAGATCAAAATCTGAAGCCCGTATCTTACCGAGGAGGTTGAACAGAATGGAGTGCACAACCTAAATCGGAATGAACTAAAATCGGAAAAGTGGGGCCATATAGAATAAAATAAATCGAATCGACCCCATTCTACGACCCCCCATGGGATAGGGTTAGCCCCTTCTAGGTAGAAATCTACTAATCTAATTTAACACAAAGATAGATTCGCCTATCTTCTTGAAAGATCTCTCTTACGATCGGAAAATACCACTATTCAGGGTACTTATAGAGGGGGGGCAGGGGTTGAAACGTTAAAAGCTAACCCCCGCCTCCTTGCCAAGACCTCTTAACTATGAGCCCCCCTTGTTGGGCAGGGCTCGATATGAACAACATAATTAATCGATAATAATATCACGCTTCATGTCAGCCGCACCAAGCAAATAGAGCGACAAGACATATGTGGTCTCTTTCATCGCTATTACATTTTGCTGTTGAGAAATCGCTATACTTGGGTAAACAGGCCGAACGTACGGCTGAGGCATATTTAAGGTTTGCTGTGGCCCATCTGTCCCAAGGGCCTTGATTGCGTTTGCTCCCGGGTTTTACACCATGCGACCCCATTACTGTAAAGTTGGAGCTTCATTCTGTATCACCTATAATTTGAATCCCTTTATTTCCGCTAAAAACTCTTCGATTGGACTCAAGTCCGGCGAATTCGGTGACAGGTACAGAGGATTTTGAAAACAGATTCCCCCCCAGCCACATACATTTCTTTCCCAGCGCCCCGCCTAGAGGACGCTAATCTGTATTTGGCTAGCGATAGCTCTCCGCGGGGGTAATTTCTTGGTGTGATTGGTTATAAGATGCGGCGATCTGGGCCTACCCCGCTAGTGGGTCTTTTGGGAAAAAAAGCGTGCGTGTCTGGGGGGAAATCTGTTTTCGAAAACTACTGGAATTCACTGTCGCTTATAGAAAAATGGGTCGAAGACCTGCTTGAAAGTCTGGGTCGGGACCACGAGAGAAGGTCGGTAATACTGCAATGAGTGTCCATTCCAACTCAGCGAGGTTTGACACAAGTTCTCGGTATTTCTATTCTAAAAATAGCTCTTTGAAGCACATTCAATATCTCTGGAGTCAGTGTGTTCATCCTGATGATCATGCTCATGTGGAGCCCAGGATATCCGATTAGCCATTTAACTTATCTTTATTCCTCCCTGACTAATATTCCATTCAAGCATATTTAGTGACAATGATCTGATTTTAATACATGTCATTTTTAGTTTTTGTGTGTCATGACGTTCTGAACGTTACAGTAGCGCGAAGCAATTCTTTCTATTGAAACATCAATAACACTCTAAGCTAAAAGAAAGACGTAAATGACAAATACGAGAAACACAGCCTACTTCCCCAGCGCACCCGTTACCGCACTGATGAAGCTAGAGCTTGATTTGACTGTCAGTCAAAAGCTCCGCACCTCCGCCAGCAATGCACAGTTTGTCCGTTTCAACAATCCTTGTCTGGAAAGTGATAGTTTTACCCTCCTTCCACAGTTCAGTACGGAGGGTCTGTCCAGGAAAGACACTCTCAACAAAGCGGCCCTTAATACTCTTGTATCTGCCATATTGTTGCAGGATATGTTTGCCCGAAATACCAAAGAAGCATAGACCGTGAAGAATTGGGGCAGGGAACCCAACAGCCCTTCCAATAGCGGGGTCAATATGCCCCAGGTTATAATCACCACTCAGCCGGTATAGTGCCGCTTGCTCCTCGGAAGTTTTCTCTTCACGGACGAAATCCGGCGCCCGTTGTGGGCGATGGTATGTCTTCGAGTTGCTGAGACGGGGTTGAGTTTGGCCGCCAAACCCACCAGCGTTTTTCACAAACAGAGAGACCTCGTTGTAAAACACATCTTCACCGGTAGCCTCATCGCGTGTTGTGTGGGCCATGGTCACGATTGCTGCTTTCTTCTTGTCGACAACTTCGAGGAGGTGGCTATGCGTAACAAGCTTGCATGAAGTGGGAATTGGATATTTGCGAATCTCGAGGTATTGTTCACCATGAACGTAGCCTAGTGGGTTCCACTTGGGCAAAATGTCTTTGAAATCGAAAGGCAAGTTAGTAAAGAAGGTTGCAATTGTTCCAAATGTTGGAACCGGCTGGAAGTTCAGATGAGTCTCGAGAACAAGAGGCAAATCATTGCGTTTGGCCGTAACTCCGAGGTCTTGATAATAGAAGTCAGACATCATTCGCTTAAAAGGCTTCCGGGGCTTGAGCTTACTGTAAAGAATAACGTCCTTGTGGTTGTATTCATAGACACCACCCCTGCCACGAGCAGCCTTCCCAGCCTCTATCTTTTCCACAGCGCGCGCTGTCTTCAGGATTTTCATGATATGGCGATACCCTGAAGGTCCATCTTCAAGGTAAGAACTGCGCTTGTTGAATTTGGCAATCATATCCAATCCTGCTGGCACTTCTTGGTCTGAATTAACGGATACTGGGGATCCTGTACTCCTCTGAAGCCTTGTTCGCCCTTGCCAGCCGCCGTTGACTTCATAAATTCCGCCCGTTGATGGGAATGGTACGTCGTCAGAGCACAACAGTGCAACCATAGGCGCGCAGTAAGCAGGCTTCAGGTCCTTCGGGAAGTGTGGCATGATGGTAAGAAGATTTGGAGTGCTTGCGGTGGGAGCAATCACATTCACGATGATGTTGTCCTTCGCACCCTCACTGGCAAGGAATTCTGTCAATCCTACGATTCCGCATTTCTGGCAAAATCAAATTATTACGCGTTAGCATATCAAGGACCAATATGATTCGCAATGTCTTTCAGTCGTGAGAACTTACAGCGGCCGCGTAGTTTGCTTGTCCAAAATTGCCATAGATGCCACTGGTGCTAGTAATGTTGACGATTCGTCCATACCTTTGGTTCACCATGTGTGGCCAAGCTGCCTTGATGACTTCGTAAGTGCTATCAAGGTTGACACTGAACACAAAGTCCCACTCTTTTTCCGACATCTTGCCGATGGACTTGTCCCTGACGGTTCCAGCATTGTTGATAATGATATCAACACGCCCATAAGCTTCGACAGTATGTCTGACAATTTCTTTGCCATTCTGCGCGGGCGCTGTGATCCCAATGGCACTTTTCCCAAGTTCATGGATTTCAGAAACAACGGCGGAAGGATCCTGGATATCGTTGACCGCTACCTTCGCTCCCAATTTAGCGAGAAGCAGTGCGTACTCCCGTCCAAGACTAATAAGAAATAACTTCAGCAAGAGTTCTAATTCAAAAGCCTTCGACTCACTCACCCATTTGCAGCACCGGTAACAATGGCGACTCTTCCATTCAAGGATACTTTCCTCCCTTCGGGGTTATAGCCCTCTGGAAGGTCGGCCGCTTTGCGTAAAATGGATAAAACGTCCGAAGTGCCGCGTGGGTATTCAGTGTCCGCGAAATTGTTTACCTCGTCCCATTTCTCAAGAATTGCGCCAGGTGTGAATCTCTCATCAAGTCTAAGTCCAGCACCTCCGGCCCGCTCCCATCGCAATGCGTGGCAAATTTTGCCTTGCAGCTGGTACATAGATCCAGTTGCTCTTGTATTTAGCTTATGGGAAAGTGATGCCACCAAGACTGTAGCGGCATCCCGGTCGGGTTTCTGATATCCACCTGGACCACCGAAAGGGGTCCCGGTTACAATGGCTGCAGCCAGAATGTTTGCACTCAAACCTTCTTTGGCGATAGTCTCAACAAAACCGAGGTGTGCATAGCTAGTCACTGTCGTAATACAGATATTAGCGTCAAATTTCCCGATCGATAGTTTATCAGCTTTTTGATAGAAATGTGTGTTCAACTTACGGGTATAAGAAAAATGTTCTTCGGAGTTAGACGGCTCGTAAAGCCCAGTGGTACTAATGAAGCGGCCGAACTTTTGCTTTCTGAAGATAGGCCAGGCGGCATTGACAGTCTAGAATGTAAAGATCAAACCGTCGGCACTTCCTCTTTGTGTAGGGCAAACTAGGTTTTCTCTTACCTTGTACAATCCTTTGTATGCCATTCCATAGTCAGAACTCCGGTCCTGAGGGTTAAACTGCCGGGCATCTTCCGGGAGCGAATTGTAGATAAGAATATCGACTCGTCCAAATTTTGCGAGAGCGGCGGCGACAATTTGGTCTCCGTTCTGGAGTGACGAGCTATTCGCAATTGAATTTCCTCCAGTCGCCTGTATATCCTTCGCTATTTTTGTTGCAAGTACCTGCGATCATTTTAGACCCGTACCATAAACTCCTCGATGAAGAATGACAGGTAACTCCGTACCTCGTCAGTGTCGTGGACAACCACATTAGCTCCTGCCAATGCAAAGAAAGCTGCGTAAACTCTGCCTAGACCATGTCCAACACTGGTAATGATGACAGTCTGGTTGTTGAATGACAGGGGCGCCATGGTGGATACGTTTGCAGGCAAAGAGCGACAAATGCGGTGGAGCGAGAGACTTAAGGTACGAAAAACCGTGTCTTTAGACTACTGGCGTTTTTTGCAATTCAAAGTTCGCACTTGCGAGATATAAGAAAACCAATTTGACCCCTTCTGCGGTTCAAGTTTTTGAAGGTCTTTTTTACCTCGATTCGCGGCTCTCATCACTGTTCTATCCCGCCCCACTGTGGTTCCGACGTTCCGTCGGAAACCGGCTCAGTGACGAGCAGGTGATCAGCTGGATCCCTTGCCGAGGAACAATAACCCCAAATCAGCTCCACGTTTTCCCCCAACAAGTTTCTGGTGTAAAACAGGCACAATTCATTACCGACATAAGATAGTTAAAACTTCCGAGGCATCGGCTTCCAACACACTCGAGTGTGAAGAAGGCTCATGCCGAGCACTCGGTCGGAGGTAGTAGTATACAACCAATACGAAGAAAATTTATACTCCTTGATTTGCTCAGCAATGTTTTGCAGTTCCATAAAGTTCCTGTCTATTCGGATTGAAATCTTGAAGCTTTTTTTCCCTTGCATGCTGGTTCTTTCCTTGTTTGAAAAAGAACAAGCACAAAGCCTTCTTCCAATTTGTTGTCTTTTGAATCAAACTCAAAAACCCTCCCAAGATGCCACACCAGTCGAGATGGTCGGTTGACATCCCTCGCATCTCATTACCTTCTTTCGTGTTTGGTGGGCCTACTGCAACTCTTTCAGACGAGCTCGCTTTCGTTGATACTGAACACCCGGACTCGTTGTTCCTGACGTTCGCGGAGTACTTCTTATGGTCGAAAAGATTTGCCGCTGGCCTTCAAAAGGCTGGCCTCAAGCCGCAAGACAGAGTCGTTATCCTCTCCACTAACAGTCTATTTTACCCTGTTGCAGTAATGGGCACCATCATGGCTGGAGGCATCGTGACAGGCGCCAACCCTACTTTTACTCCTCGGGAGCTCATTTATCAATTGAAAGACACCGAAGCACGCTACGTCCTGGTGACCCCTCCGAGCATCCAAACAGCGATAGAGGCAGCAAAAGCAGTGAAGATGCCTTTGTCCAACCTGTTCGTTTTCGACGATGAACATCTCAATGGCGTTGGCAAGCCATTTGGTGACATCAAACACTGGAGCCAGCTGATTGCCGATCGTGAAACTGGTCAGGCCTTTTCCTGGAAAGAACTTTCTACCGTGGAAGAGCTGAACGAGACTATAATTCTTGTATATTCTTCTGGGACCACGGGCCTACCTAAAGGTGTCGAAATGTCCCATGCAACGGTGGTATCTGACCTGGCTTCAAAAAAGGCTTTACACGCCGCGGATCCTCAGTATGCATTTACCAACGAGCAGGCAAAAGACTACCCTGTCTTGTGCTATCTTCCGATGTATGCTGCTCTTGGCATGGTGTTATTCTCAATTGCCATGGCTGCCCGCCGCCAGCCAGTGTATATCATGAAACGATTCGAGCTTTTGAAATTTGTGGAGAATATTCAGAAGTTCCGTCCGTTTTACCTTCTTTTGGTCCCGTCTATTGCGGTTGCAATGGCTAAGCACCCTTTGATTCAGTCAAGGAAGTTCGACCTGTCCAGTGTAAAAAGAGTGGAAGCTGGCGCAGCTCCCCTCTCTCGAGAGATCTGCGAGGAGGTTGAGAGACTATGGCCCGCAGGTGATGTTAACATCAAGCAAGTTTATGGCATGACTGAGTAAGTAGCGCTATGCCCTTGCCGCATTTCCCTCGGTCTCTAAGATCGTCTCGGATATTTTATGTCCTTTCTCTCTACAGTAATCCGCTAACTCAGACTTGTAGGGCATTGATGGTATGTGGTTGGGATCAAGGAGAGGTATCCAAGACAGCGGCCGTTGGAGAACCGCTCCCTAATTGTTCTATCAAGTTAATGGATGACGATGGCACTGAAGAAGTGCCTCGAGGACAGAGGGGTGAAATCTGGGTCAAATCGCCCTCTTTAATGAAAGGATACTGGAGGAATCCCAAAGCGACAAAAGCTACGTTTACTCGTGACCAGTGGCTGAAGACTGGTGACATTGCCTTCCGAGACGAGAATGGAAAATACGTTATCGTTGACAGGAAGAAGGCATGAAGAGTCGACGTCCTATCGGTATATACTCTATTGACGTTATTTTTAGGAACTCATCAAAGTTAAGGGAAACCAAGTTGCTCCTGCAGAATTGGAAGCAGTTTTACTGGAACACCCCGCTGTCCACGACGCAGCTGTCATCGGTATAAAGAGGCAAGTGAATTTTCCTACTTCCGGAAATTAGTACTCACTAACATTAGCCCACATTAGCAACCAAGATGAGCGTCCACTTGCATACATAGTCAAGAGGCCCGATGTTAAAGTATCTGCACACGAGATTTTGCGGTTTGTCGACGAAAGGGTATCAAAAGTTAAGAGGATCACCGGGGGCGTGGTCTTCATTGACGCAATCCCAAAGAATCCAGTAAGTCCCACATGTCCCCTGTCTAGTAAACTTGAATCTGTCACGGTAGGCAAGATATAAGCTTACTCCAAGAAGACAGGAAAGATTCTTCGGCGGGTTCTCCGTGACCGTTCCTCGAAGGATAAGCCAGCCGCGGCAAAGCTTTGAAAAATTGCTGATGAGGTAAGATATATGTGGCCACTGAGTGTTTCCAGTACCATATCCCTTTGCTTCATTTGTTAATGGTCTTATTTAGATGCCCACTCTTTCCTTATTTTTGTCCTCAGCACTCAATCCACTGCTTTACTTTCGTTTTTCGCTTGTCAATGCCTCCTTCGGGTGGGCTCTTGGCCTTCTATTACTTATGCATAAACATATGTATATTCAAATTCAATGATGAGTGAAATATTTTATTTCGGTGCAAACGGCTTCAAGTTTACGAAGCTTCCAATCAAATCTTGATACCTACCCCTTTGGCCACTGGGTGAGAATTCATTTAGGGATATGTTTTTAATTCAAAGACACGCATTGTATTGTACAGTCACCACGGCCGTAAACATAAGCTAATAATCAGAAACCGTATCTCAAGCATTATGATGTGAGAACGTATTTTGTACATACGAAGTGCGACATCCCTACTTGTAAGTTTCGCAGTTACTGTAGTAGTTGAGGTAGCCTGCATGTCGCCGTTGAGGCGAGGGGTCAGGGTAAATGAAATCATCATCATGCTGTAGTAGTGAAGCTAACGTTGTCTTTGCTGAAATACGACTTTCGCACATAAACTTCCTTACGCTGAAACAACGAGGCGCATGGGAATATTTACCTTTGTGCGCGGGGAGGATTATTGCTTTCAAAAACTTTTCGTCTTGGGGAGTGATGTTGCATAAAAAAATTATAAACTATACTCGTGATTTATCGTTATAAACGATCTACGCACGACCACGCAGGACTGGCGCGAAAAGCAGGGAGTGAGCTTCCACCAACAACAGATCACAGCGGAAAGGCCAATATGTTCACTATTACGCCGCCGTTGGCTTCTTTTATCAGCTGGACAAAGAATTTTTCCTGGGCTTACATAGAAAACCAGCATCACCATGCTTATGCTCTTTACCAATCATGACCCGCAGAAATTACCAACGTGAATAAAGAATATACTTCAGTCGCTTCAGCACAGCACGCAAGAAGTTCAGCCATGTCTTAATTTGTCGCTAACCGAAGGAACCTTTCCATGTATGAAACTGATTGGTAGCCACCTGCCATTTAGAAAATAGCCAGGTCATGATTGTGCAGTTCACCACGGATATAGGAATATGCCATCAAAAGAATTCCGCGCGGAGAATTTTGTACACATTAATATGCTCGGCAGCGCGGTATCTTTTCATAAACAAGTATCAAAAAATTCAACAGCCAGTGAAAGAACCTTGTTGAAAAAGTTTTTCGTGCAACTTCACCACCATAGTGTAAATATTAGTGGGAGGTAGCGGGGCTTCAATGGCATGGATAGACTCAATAGATTCAAGATGATTCGAGAGGGAAACAGAGATCAACTGTGGCATGATCAAGCTATTTCCTTGTTCGGGCTGATTTCTTTGCAATGTCACCAATGAGGCATCCACGAGTGCATTAATGAGGTGGGCGGCAGAATAATGCTCTTCAAGAACGGTTAGAGCTCGGTGACATACACAGAGATCGTGCATAGAACGAATGTCGCCGGTGGTAGTGGTTTTCATAAAGACAGTGTTAATGGTCAGTGGGACCAATAGGGGTATGACACTGATGAGATGCAATTTTTTGTCAGTTGTAAAGTTGACTTTTGCAGGAAACATTTTTAAATAACTCACGCTGACACCGGAAGGTATCCGATAGCACCAAGGTCAAGTAGATCCTCTAGTATCCTAACGATGGAGGAGGATGATTGTTGCAAAGACTGCCTCGATGCTTCTCGCAGCCTCATCGCCCAGGTTGTTGTACTGGGTGTTTCCAAACAGAGGCAAACGTGATGTAAACTGGATATCAAATACCTGAATTTTAAAATCAGTATTAGAAGACAACCGAAAAGCATTAGGGTGACAAACTCATATTCAAGGTGCAGAAATGTCCTGTGGACAGTGGTAGGGATATATGACCGATCTGCTAAGACCTTTCCGGTTGGATCAGGGCTCATCAATTTTATATTCTGATTGTGCCACTTTGAAAGTGAGGATTCGCATTCCTCCATGTCGCTCATGACAGAGCTCTTGTTTGCGGTAGGAAGCGTCGAAAGCGCATCCCTTCTCATAAGGATCTTGCATATTGGATCCGCCAGTACATGGAGCTCAATAGATGCGATAAATATTTGAGATAGTGTACGCTTGGCGTCCTTGGAAATGAACCATGGGAAGCGGAGATCATCTTCCAAATCGGATAATTGGATGCAACCAAAACTGCCTGAAGGCCGCATGGGCACTCGACTTCGGTAGGTTCCTAATGTGCAAGAGGACACTCTTCTCAAATAACAACTCTCCAGGATTCTGATTCGGCAACGTGCCTTATCTGGGTCAAGTTGGTGTAAGAAGGTTGGACAGTGTCGAGCAACTCGCAATTCTTCGTATGCATTCAGAAGATAGCCCTCCGTATCGAACATCCCTTCTGGGAACTCTCTTCGCAAGCTGAGCAATAGGTTAATTGCGACCCGATCGAGGATATTGGGTTCGCAGCCAGCCTCGAGGAGAGCCTAGACGGATAAATTTCTGTCAGAGAATCCCGGAATGCAAAGACACAGTGTAGTCAGCGGGAATATCATGACTTGCGCCTCACCTGTGACCTGGAATGCAGAGCATGACGCATGGAACTTATATTTGCGAAGCCCGCATTATTAGCTTGCTCGGCTGGAATGAACTTGAAGTAGTTAGCCAGAGTTCGAAACGAATATGATTTACATCAGATCATACTGAGCATGCCGCTGACATTATCGCATTAAACTTTGCGAGACTCATGGGCAGCGGTTGCTGGGTGTCTGTGACTTCCGTAGGGTGGAACAATAGATACGTATCCCGTTCGCTGATCACTGGGAAGAGTGGGTGGACGTAAGAGAAGTAGCACTCGATAAGTAGTTTGATCATTTCGTCTCCAGGAAGGTCCAAAGCCTGCAGATAAGATAACCGAGCTTTGAGGCGAATTTCCAAGCCTTCAGTGCACCAGGGTGAGAGATATGGGCGCGATGCGAGGCAAGGGGGCACGCATGAACATGTTTTCACATGGTCCGAGTGTATTTGTACTCGCAAAGTCGAAGTGCTGGCGAACGCAGGACTATTGCTATCGCGACCCACGCCCGTTCCAAGGACGAGTTCTGACATTTTGTGACGACCGACCTCGGGCTGCTGGTCTTGGATATTGAGAAGGCGTGCGTCCGAACCAGGATCCAAACCCGATTCAGGCTCGTAGACCACTTCAATCTGACTGTCCAGCGAGAGCGCAGAGCTTGTTTGGGAACTTGACGCTGTACTTAACACATTAGAGGGTTCGTAGGCATGCGAGCAGATTCCAGGAGAACCAGCTGCTGCCATTTCCATTCTGGAGCCATCCGCCTCCGCAAAGACATATGATGTAGGCTCACAGAGGGACAGAGTCTCTGCATCCAACTCTTGAAACAACTTTTCAAAACCATCGACGTATTGTGCGTTATTGGAATAATCGGTAGCGCCACCATCAGTAGAGGGAAGAGAGATTTGAGGGTGACCATTTGTCAGCTGCATGCAACGGCCCTTCCGACGTCTGGTGAAGGGTTAAATTGCAGTCCGACTCTCATTTGGAGGGAAAAGGAAAGGCGTGTGGTATCATACATATTTTCATGCATTTCACATTCCAAATCATCGATAACACAGTTCGTGCATCTGTTCGGTGATTGTTGCATGGCATCACAGCGAACTTTTCGTTCTCGGCAAATTCTGCAAGCTAAAAAAATAGGAAAATTAGCTCTAAAAATCGACATTGGAGGACGAAAAACAAGCAATTGCCTTAAGGATCAATTTACCCTGCGCAGACCGCCTGACACGTGGCCGCCTCCTTTTCAGAATTGAGTTCCCTTTCATGGTTGGAGGCTGGCCTAATGAAATATCGATCAAAGGATTCTGGAGCATGCGTATATACAAACGGAGGACTCTAAAAGCGAGAGAGGACCCTTTGCGACTGTGTCGCGGCCTGCGGGGGTGATCCGAGCTTTAAAATGCGTTAAAATGCGAAGTCACTAGTCGCGACTGGGGTCCGGTTCGTCTAAAAAGTGCGGGGGGGGGGGCAACATAGGGGGCGACTCACATGGGTCTTTGGGGTATCGGGGATCCGAAGAGAGCCGACGGTGGGTCTTTAGGGAGCTGGCCAGTCACCAACGAGCAAATTAAGCAATTATCTAAAGCTAGTTGGTAAAATAATTCACAACTGTGCACAACGTCCACTATGCAGCAGGTAAATGCACCTGGTGGCGGGAAACCTCGAGTACCACCCATAGGTGTGCCTACACATTTTTGCCAGAAAGGGGTGGTGTAACAGTAAATCCCTGGTGTTGTTGAAACCTTCGTAACGCCACCGTACTTCCCGGCCGACCCGACTACTTAACTGCCTAGTTGATTGAGTGCATTTTCGTCGTTTCTTCTCATTCGCTGCGCGTACACAAGAAGTTTGCACCACAAACTCACCGTCCAGCTACCGCCTACTATTTTTAGCCAACCGCCTGCACCTAAAAAATTAAATATTTTACGGCAGAAAGTTATGTAAGCACTGTAGATTCGTACTTTCTGGCGTAAGAAGGGCGTGATGCATCGCTACACCGTATCCTTTGATACTCTGCTCTAGCGCGATCTGCGATGGGCTGAGTGGGCTATTTCATCGTTGTTTTTGGAGGTTCTCTGGGGAATGAACTTGGTTTTGCAGATAGTCTTTGGCGTCTTTGGTGTGAATTGGCTAACTATAGGGAATAGCGTCGCACGCATCGCGTGCCTATTGACGTAGAGTGTTCGAGGTTCGATAGTCCGACACAGGTGCTATGTGGTATGTTAACCGTGCATCTAATCATTTAGGAAGCCTTTCGCTTCAAAGTTCGAATTCAAACACGGTCGCGCTCGCGTGGCCTGTCGCAAGAATTGTTTGGCACGAGGGGTAAGTACCGGAATAGTAGGATATATGGAAAGCCAGTCGGTTACGAATATAACAGAAAGGAATAGGCAGGAAGCATCCAAGACGGCTACCTGTCCCCGCACAAACCGCGCGCAAAGACTGGTTTTTCTGGCCTCGGGTGCAAATAATGTCCTTGTACCTAATTACATACAATCAATTCTGATCATCTCCATAGGTTTTGCAACACTCCTCTGCCATGTCTCTTTAATAACTCTCCAATACCGTTCCTTCTCAAATTTGATATGATTCACATGTGGGCTCCCCACAAACTCCTCCATGGTTACAAACTTCGACGCTTGGTCAACCCCACACGCTAACATGTTCGCAATCGCAATATCTGCATGCTGAATCACTTGGTCCATGGTGACCATGATATCATCGGGCCCGTATATATAAGTTCTCGGAATTGGACATCTATGAGCTTCTCCGGCAGAAACGCTCCGCATAAGAAAAACATTGTTTGCAGAGTTCAGGACTCTGTAAAGTTTCGTGGATGAGTGAGTCACAAGGCCAAATTTCTGGAGAAAGAGCGTTAACCCTACTAAGCCGTATGCGACAACTCTCGTTACCATGGAGATAGCCATGATCTTGGAGGGAAACCCTAGTGCGAGGGAGTTGGCGAGTGGGTTAAGCTTGGGCATGCTCGGACAAGAGTCGAATATGATGGATGTAATTGGCAAGGTGAATGGTGGGTAACCTTGTTCACAAGCCTCAGCGAGTTGGACTGCAGAGTGAGAGCCACCGTTGGAAAATAAGTGAAGGAGAACTTTCAGGTCGGGCGTTGAGTCGATACACTCCTGGAGGACGACGGTGGCAGGCTGGAACCATTGCATCTGGGAAGCGTCTGGCTTCCAGATTAAGTTCGCTGCAGAATTATAGATGACGAGAATCTTGGCAGTCGGATAGAGAGACTGGTGTCCGGCGATGTACTTGGCAATGTGTTTTGCATGGGCGAATGCCCAAGCGCAGATAATGATTACATCTGGGCTGGGGTGCGCCGGGTTAGGTTGTTCAGCCAGAGAACCTGGCTCGAATGCCGAGCGAAGGAATACGCCCTGGCTCAACTGACTGAAGCCAATCTCGCAAAGAGTCATCGAGTTTGGTGGCACCTTGACTTGTATGTTTGCGAGTGTGGGTTGGTCGGCTGAGAAACTTGATTAAGCTGATTATGAAGAGAGGAAGGATTCTTAGGGGGTGGCCGAATCCCACATCCTTATATCATGCTATCAATTCATTTTGACATTAAACCCCGTGGTTCCAACGCTCATTTAATCCAACAAGAAAACCAAGCCGGGGTAGATGCCTCGGCTTTGACTATCGGAACCCAGGTCAGCCGCCCCCGGGCCGAACATTCATGAGGCCCCGTCACTCGCTGCCTACAGCTAGCCTGGTATCCCTCATGCAGGCAAGCCTCGACCATGTGTTCCACGTCCTCCTCTACAGCCACAGAAAAAGGAAGCCTTCGATATCGCTCTTTCCCACTGCGACATTCCGCTAGTCTAGCAGTGTCACACCTACCGACATTTAGGAAACCATGGGCCCTACAGACGGCGCCAACTAACTAGAACAGAGACAGAGAGACGGGGCCAGGCGCCTCGAAGTCATATAACTGAGGCCGACCTCCGACGAAGGAGACCTTGCTTGGATCTGTAAGATGACCCTTAACTTCGAGGAAAATAGCGAGCTACCTTACCCCTTGAGGTAAAACCTTTCACCAACAAGTTTCCGGATGTTTCTGCTATCCTTCCAAGCTGCTTTTCGAGAGAATGCTGAAAGCGACTGAACATATTCTTCATAGAGAAATCGATCAAGGAGTTAGATGAGCAGGACAGATTCTTCAAGATGACCGAGTCACGGAGACACAGTGGGCTTTCGGAAGGCAGCGTTATCGCTAAAAGGCTGGGGTCCAACCTCTAACTATGAACAGGCTGCTTCCTTACCTACGTGGTCTTCATGGGATATCACTTCGGCGACGAATACCCCAAAGCATCCCTAAACTACCTTCTGTTCATGATGCAAGCCCTCGACTTACCTAAGACATGTTAACGCAACATAGTTAATTCTCGGCGGTCCCGTACAGTGACTACGCAAAAGTTTGGACACCCTCTCGGGCCCACTCCCAGACCGCCTAAGATAGTAACATACCGCTTTCCAAATCTCGGAGCTAGGAACACGCAGAGATGTATACGGCGCGATATTATCATGGGTTTTTGATAATCCACCAATTTTGTGCTTACCAGAGCTTATTGGGTTGCATAAGTTGGGTTTCTGAGAGAGCTATCGAAATCATGAGGTGCTGGAGGTGGGTTTACGACCGGCAGAATGTTATGTAATCAAGTCGATGTGGGTCCCAGGGTGTCCAAACTTTTACGTAGTCACTGTACGTACACTCTTCCCCATTACAGTAGAAAATTCGAAGCGGTCTGGGTGGCGCAGTAAGGAACGGATACCCACACCTAGGTGGAGCCCTAGCTAGCCGGCCTAGGCGCTGCTCCACGCGAATCTATAGAGAGTATCCAGTTAATAACCGGTTACTCTTCTAATTCAGTCAATTTATAGCCATTTAGCCGATAAGTAACGCGTGCAGGCACGCGGTCGGCTAGGGTTGTATAGGGGATATCGTATAACCTAACTTAGCTGCTACGCGAATAGATTTAATGCGGCCATTTTTATTATCATTAAGGGCTAATAAGACCTTGCCCTTCTTATTGGCCGGTTTCTGCGAATATTGAGACCGAATTAGTGGCATGGTAGGTGGTTGAAGTTGGTGTGTAGGTGTACGGGACAGCCGGTGTATGGGACATAGCGCAGATCATGTGATTTTATGTGCATAAATCATCGAAAGGTAAAAGCGAAGAGCGGCGCTGTGTATAATAGTTGCACATTTTCTGGGGACCCTGAATTATGTGCTGATTGTTATTATTCCTCAAAGTTCAATCATCAATTTGAAATCAATTCCGAGGTTTTCAAGTAGACTGAAACGACTGGAGGAGCTAACAACTGCTCTCGGAACGCGCTTACCGGTTGTCGGATATCGGAAGTCGGATTAAACTTCTGCTGCCCGAGGCTTGTATTCATGAATAATGCCTGAGTTACGGGTTCGCATCGATTGTCCTAACTTGATCTTCACTCTATAAATGAATTACAGGTAGTGGTATAATAAACTGAGTTTCATCCACGGTCGCTAGTGTTGACGGGTACAAAATCAAGCTCTAGTGATTGCTCCTTTCATTCCTCTGTCGTCTTGGCATATTTACAAACTTTGCAAACGCTCAATACCTTTTTAAGTTGGTCGCGCATCAAGGTAATTATTTTCCAATATCAGGACATAATACCGCGCCGTCTTTATCTTCAACTAACAGGAGGCAGGAATCCGCAATTTCGTTCTGATCAATCTAAATCAATCACCATGCCCGCAAACAATCTCGCACCTGTCTACGTCCTTGGTGTAGGCATGACCAAATTCATGAAACCTCGAGGTAAGGTTGACTACACTGAGATGGGTTATGAGGCCGGCATCAAAGCAATGCTCGACGCACACATCAACTACGACGATGTTGACCGGGGCATTGCTTGCTACGTATACGGAGACAGTGCATGTGGACAGCGTGTATTCTATCAATTTGGCATGACTGGGATCCCAATCTACAATGTCAATAATAACTGTGGATCTGGGGCAACCGGTCTGGAAATGGGACGAAATGCTATCGCATACGGCCAGTCGGACTGTGTGCTTGTCGTTGGATTCGAAAAAATGATGCCTGGAAGCTTAAAATCTTTCTGGGACGACAGAGCCAACCCACTGGGCAGGTCGGCTGAATTGATCAAGAAGACAAAGGGCCCTGTTGACGGCTCTTTTGCACTTCGTATCTTCGCCTACGCAGGAGAGGAATATATCGAGAAGTATGTGCACGGCTTCAGGAATACTCAAGACATCTTGATCGAGATGCTGACTGACGTTATGTACTAGTTACGGAGCCGAACCTCGTGACTTTGCGGAAATTGCGCGAATCAATCATAAGCACTCTAAGCACAATCCGTATGCTCAGTTTCAAGATGAATACAGCTTAGAGGAAGTCCTCGCATCCCCTAAATTGGGAGGCCCACTAACGAAGCTTCAATGTTGCCCAACCAGCGACGGAGCTGCCGCCACCGTTCTTGTTTCCCAGGCGTTCCTCGACAAGAGACCTGAATTGAAATCTCAAGCCATCCTCATTGCCGGTCAAGGCTCAGCAACCGACAAGCCTGATCTGTTCGATGGGCGCCTTGAGTATGCCGCTGGGAGCACTATTACCAAAACTGCTGTAAAGATTGCCCTAGATCAGGCTGGCCTGAAGTCTGTCCATGAAATCAAAGTGGTCGAGCTTCACGACTGCTTCGCAGTCGCTGAAATGCTATCACTTGAATCACTTGGGTTGGCAGAGAAAGGAAAGGCGTTTGAGTATGTCCGCCGAGGAGATATCACATATGGTGGCAAGACCGTAGTTAACCCGTCTGGAGGTTTGCTTTCCAAGGGACACCCCCTGGGAGCAACTGGATTGGCTCAATGCGCAGAGATCGTCTGGCAGTTGCGCGGCTGGGCTAACAACAGACTGGTCGAAGGCGCACGTGCTGGTCTGAGTCACAACGTCGGTATGGGAGGATTTGGTGTTGTCACTGTGTACAAGAGGGCAGATGGAAAGCAGAACACCGTTGTGGATAGTGTTGATGTTGCCCGTCTTTCTGGGATGGGGTACAATCCAGCCGTTGAGGCGAAAGGCTTCACCGAGGCTCAGGCCTCACAGGTCAGATCCAAAACTTCGCGGAGTGATTGGGCACTGGAACCTGCCACTCAAAAGAAACTGGAGTCTCGCTTCTAGCCTGTGTCGGTACACATATCTGTGGTCTTGAGGCCTTGTGTTCATGCCACCTGTTACAGGCATGCACGCAATTTTGTGTATTCTCTTTTATCTTTTCTCATTTTTTATTCTTTATCTCAAGCTTGGGTAAAGATGCGTCTGAACATAATTTCAAAGTAATCTTCGCTAGAAGTAAGGACTAGTTAGATTTTACTCTACCTCTTATGTTTAATAATTATCAAAGCTTTAACGCTGAGAAAAAGCGTGTAGATAGAGTGGGTAGTCTTGAGCGAACTGGTCAGAGGAGACCGAGTGATATGAAGGCAGGCACGTCAGTTCTAGCACTTCTTCCTTCTCTCTCCTCTCCAGTCTCAGTACTGTATTCGCTGCAGAATGCACTCTTTTTCCAACAATAATCACTCATATTCCACGCTTGGATCTCCTGCTCCGCCTTGCGCTTCTCCTCCGATTTTGTAAGCAGTTTGTCCCCGGCTCTCGCCCTCTTTTTCCGTGTCGGACCTTTTCTCGCCACCGTCATGTCGCGTTTCTTCTGCGCTTCAACGATATCTTCGTAGCTCATAACTTTTGCATGTCCTACAATCGTCTAACCAGTGGATTGTCGACAGGACTTTTCATTGTTCTACTCAAATAGGATCCGGTTCTCCTCTAGCAACAAGGCGCGCTCCGTAAAGACCTTTTCGGCCGCGCGGCTTAGTATCTATAGGCGGTCTTTGCACACACTGTTCAAATTCTGGGTATCTTGCTCGACCTCGCTCCGAAGTAGAGCGAAATGATTAGAGGTATTTAGAGTGCAACCGATATTAGAGGGCACAGTCGCATGGTCTATAGGGACCACGATCTGTTTCTCGGGTTAGCTTACTTCAAACTCTCGAAGGACACGAGATAGATCGAATGGAAAGAGGCCGCTTTTTAACTAGGCGGATCGTTTATTCCGGGGCGTAAGTGCCTCCTTTCAGGCGCGATCATAAAGATAGGTGAAGTGCGGCTTACCGATAGTACCTACCCTAGCGCGGCATAACTACTCAACCTTTACCCGGTATGCCGTTTTCAGGGGACTAAAAACACCCACATCGCACAGCTACAGTTTATGAGACGTATAAGACGGGAGACGATATAGGATAATGCGGTTAGCAAAGCAGAATTTCATGACCTCTAGAGACTCGTGGGTACCGAAACCATCGCAGATTAAGAGTCGGGGGCGATCGCCTGCTCGCTCTCGAGTCTATAGATCAAACATATATTCCATCCAGTACAGACTAATTTCTGTATTCGAATAGCCTGTTTTGGAGCAGGCAAAATGCTATCCGGGGGTGGCGTAAGTGGTCCACGAACTACGGTGAGTGGAGGCTAGCCAGATAATAAGAGGATGAAGGGAGCGGCCGTCGACGGAAATGCATTTAACTACGGTGACTAGCGTCCGCTTCACCGTGGTCCCTCAATGCTTTCTCAAATCGTTTTTGCCGACGAGCACCTTAACGGAATTAAGAACACTAAGAAGAACTCCAGTCTCGTCTATGTTATACACATTCTCTAGAACAATAGCCGGATCAGCCAATTCACGGCCAATAACGGCAAACTAGTATCGGACTTTCTCCTCAATCTACCGATTATCCCTCTTCCAATCGATCGCTCGTAGCCGTCGCGCTTTCAACTATGGATAGCGCAAGTAAAAACCCTGCGGCCAATTCTTTCCCGGAGGCCGGATCTCGAGACTAGGACCTATAACCTAGAAAATAGAGGATCGTTAGCGCGCGATGACCAGAGCGAGCGACCGTAGAAATGACTAGGAGCGGATAGCCGTTGTTCGCCAAGCGCAACATATATTCTACTAGCGCTTGCTCTTCTTAAGGGGTGAGATACTGCTGATTGGCGGCTTTATGGGCAACTGAAGGCTTATTATTAGCCCGGCGCCATAAGGTTGATGCGGGAATTCCCGTCGATCTCGACCGGGTTGCATACGATGTCCGCCTCTGGAGTTGATGGGCGGGAGACATTGGGCCAATTTTGACCGCAGTATGCTTACTGCAAGGTGTCTACTCTTCGAATCGGGTCATGGAGACAGTAGGATCGTGAGAAGGTATTGGGCTATATACCGCAACTTATACGGATATTAGAGCAAGTACGGGGATTCTACGACAGGTACAGTACTATATTTTAGATAAGTACAGTCAACTCCCGCTTTCAGCACACCCCGCCGTGCAACAGAATTTACGTGCCTAATGTGAATTGTGCCCAAGGTGGTAGGATGACTAATATTCTTGGATAACTGATCGGCGTGCATGATTTCCTATTTAGGAAGTCCAGCAATCATACAACGTCCTCTGCTTCTTTCCATGCATCTGCAGCCTATTAAAAAGACGTTCTATATCCTCCAAACGACGGATATCTTGCTCAGTAGTGCCCTCTTGATGCTGAGCCCATAGTATAGCATTCTGAATGCTATTAATTGCCTCAGTGCTAGATGGCACATCCACTGGTGGCCCAGATATATATTCATCATCCTGCGCACCATCATCATGACCGCTATTAGAGAAATCAGCGATTATATCGGATAAATCAGGCTCTGCAACGTCATTTTCGTCTGATGGGTTTAGGAATTCATCCAAAGACATAACTTCCTGCGCATCCCCGCCTGAAAGAAACCGCTCGATCAAGCTCTGATATAGAGGCCTAAGTTCAAGCGATTCTAGCTCAGGCGTCTCATTAGTGCTCGGACAAATAATCGTGCTTTTTTTTTCAAAGCAGTTCTGAATTGTCTGATCGAGCACGTCATTACGCCAGACCTGGGTAATTCAGTGGAGGGTATAATATAGGCTCATTCTCTCTCCAGGATTAACACCACGATCAATCATATTAATCATCCAGGTTATCCATTTCTTCCGATAATGGTGCTTTAGATTCCGGATGATTCCTTGATCTAATGGCTGATAAACCGACGTCGCATTTGCCGGAAAAAAGAGCACCTTAATATTAGACGGCGGTGGCGCATAGTCAAGGGCAGATAGATGCGCGCTGAAATTATCCAGCAAGAGAAGGACACGTCTTTGCTTGCCAATATGCTTATAAAACGCGCGGAGCCATTCGCCCATAATATCACCGCGCATCCATGCTTTCTTATTCCAGCGCCAGACGCACCCAATCGCTCGTGTATTAATCTTCCGAAGTTCAGAATCGCGACTCTGGAACTACCTTTCGGTCCACGATTCGTCGATTGTATGCAGCTAAATCCCTACAATTTACTAGTTGCTTGAACTGAACTCAAACCGCCAACAGGAAGCCTAGCTTGGCATTCAGTCACAGGTGGTTGCCTGCAGAGCGGTACTGGTCTCATGACTCACTTCTAGCGGTTCAAAACAGCGACTCCGAAGAAAGCTATTTCGAACAGCCACCTGGCGATCCGCGACTTCCTCGTGCTAGCATCGTATTACTTAAGGGAACGGAACCCCTCGCCTCTTGACTCTTCGTCCTCATGCTTTCAAACGAGTTTCAAAAAAAAAAAAAGAACTCCAATCTTGGATCTGCACTCTAGAGCTGAGTCTTAAGTGGGAATGATCGTGTGGAGTGAGGTTGACGTAAGCGCTCTTCCTCTATGTTTAAAGGCTCAACTCCTGTGCAAGAGGATGCGATTGGCTAACAAAGTAACATATTACGAGTTCAGAACAAAGAGCGCTCGCTGAGGCATCGGAATGCTGTTCCTCCAGCCGTCGTCGTATGGATCGATGAAAACATCTTGACAAAGGGTTAAAAGACTGAAGCCACTACTCTCAACTCTCTGGAAGTGCAACTTGCCGAGGAAAAGGGGCATAGAAATTTAGCCGCGTGAAGCCACAGCCGCAGCTGCAGGATATGTAAACTTTCCACCCCGTCCTCACCTGAGACTTCCGGTTCCTCGGTCCTTGAGCTTCGTACTATAACGAACCTGAAGAGCACCCTTTGTCCTCCCCGGAAAATGCTTCACGATCCGATTCCACGGGAGACTTCGCTTTTCCTTCAGTTTGATCAAAAGTTCGTCCTCATCGGGCAGGAAACGAGTCGCACGCGCTGATGGCTTTTTGTTGTTGGGCTGCGTGGTGCGCCCTGACTTTTCTGAGCTTTCCTCGCGCGCGGGGCCCTTTGTTGGCCCATGTGAACAAGAAGATCGCCTATCTTCCTCGAAGGTACACGAGTAGATAACTCTTAACAGAAACGTTTCCCGCGTAAGAAAGCCTCTGATGGGAATAGTCTGTATGTTCTGCAAACTTGTGCCGGGACATGGATTTGCAATTTCCTCTTCTGGAGCTAGAGAGGAAAATAAGCGATGCGGGCTTTCAAGTCGAGCCTGAGGCGGCTGGATCTTCGTTGCAGCAGTTCGTCTCTGCATCTTTGTGAAACGTGGCAACCTCGCGATGTCACCAACGCCAGAATCATCCCCATCCGTATAGTCAATATCATCAGGATCATCGCTGTCAACGTCGTAAGGGGATTTTGTTCGATTTCTCTTTTTCCCACTACAGCTCGTGAAACTGGCTCTAGTGGACCTTGTGATTGGTCGTCTATGGGACTAGGTTACAGGCACAATAACCGATACAGAGCACGACCTAGATAGATCTCTGGTTGGACCGTTTCCCGCTGAGCTGGACATAGCCTGCTTCTGTTGTTGCAGAACAGGCGAGGCAGGGGTCGATAACGCTTCGTTATCAGGATGACATTCTGTTAAATGAATATCGTTGCCGTCGCTCCGCACTCCCACGTAGCTATCGCGAGTCGCCGAAAGGTCCCTCGGGTGCAACTGGATAGAATATGCGTCTATGACGGGTAGAGGACTTGATGTTCTAGACTCTGCACCGGCCTCGGTCTGCCTAAAAAGCCGCCGATCCACACGTTCTGTTTTGTCTCCAGCCGGAACAGGTGTGCCGGTATTCCGCGATAAGGGGTGATTACAGTCGGGCTGGCCGGTAAGTGCATGACATGGTTCCCTAGCTGCCACGCTACTAACCTCTATTTCACAGCCAACAAGGGAAAGATATGTTTCATTGCGGTCAGCGGGTGAAGGATCTATAGTCGTATGATAAGAAGTAACCTAGGAAAACCCTATCACCAGACACTACTAACCTTGAATAGGGCACGGTTCGCTCGGTAAAACAGAGCCATCAGCTCCCCCTAGAGAAGTAGGAGCACTAGCTGCTGATGAAAGGTCCGTCTCGGCAGCATTTGATGTGGCGGCGGTGTCTTGCGGCGTAGCAGAGTCCTCTAAGACAAGCCTTAAATCGTCCATAGTACGGTCGCTATTAAGGCCAGCTAGTATTACAAACAGTTAGGACATATCTCCTCGCTTCAACTTTAAAAAATTAGCATCCGATGCAGACCTAAGGAGCTAGAGTAGCCAGCAGATGACTAAGTCACTTACCGCCGTGTTGATCATGCAGTTCCTCTCCTTAGGTGCCGTGGACATTTTCTGATTGAGTCTCCTCACTGTCTCTAAAGCATGATCCTGGAGTTTCCTGGCTTCCAAATTCGGTGATTTCCAAGTTGGCCAATTCCTTATCAAACTCGTTCAGATGCTCATCGCGATCACGAGATAAAGATGACGGAGCAGGAGAGGGACTCTGTCGACGAGGATGACAAGTTTACGGGGACTCATAGGAAAGGCACGGGGGTCGCGGAGGCAGAGGATGGATCAGGATGGGCTGATTTGAAAGAGGTTGGGAAGAACCATGAGAAGAAGTAGCAGTCAGATGCGGTGGTTTGCAAGGGGGCTTTGGGATGGGGGGAGGGTTGTAATGGATGATGTTGTCCAGGTCGATAGAGACCATGGTTTCCACGAGAGGCAGGAGAGAATGAACTGGTGGTGGTGAATAATGGGGAAAGTGTACTATAATCTGAAAAGCTACTTCTTTCGCTCCCACGGAGATTTCAAAGTGCCTTTTATACCGAACTTAAATTAAAGGAGAGCGAGCAACACATGTCCAGCATCCCTAGCCGCAGGAGGGAATCCCAAGACTCTTTATATGCACTTCCTGAGTCCCCTTCTCACTTCATTTGGCCTTAACTTCCCATCTGGGGCAGCGTGGGAAATTGGATAGGACTGACAATCGTCAGGGGCCGAAGTGGTACCCGTCAGCGGAGAGACGTGATAGAACAACACTCAGAGCAAGAATGGCCAAGGGGTCAGATGGCAACGCGCTACAGCATGCGGCATTTTTCCAATTGGCTAATACAGTATCATCGCATCAGGTTGGAGCTGATCTATCCGTGTATACATCTATCAGCCTTGCTGCGCCCTGCTACAAGAGGGCCAGAGTCGAAGGATCGTCCTTAGAGAATACCAGGGCGTGATCGGAGGCGTCCACTCAAAGTGAGTGGCCAATACCATCACAGTTTTTTAGGTCCCATTGCGGAGTTCCCCGAGGCCGCCGTACGAGTATACGAGGCAAAAGGCTCCACGAACAAGTGAGACACCCGGCCATTCTGCGTCACGACCTCAAGACGAGGGATCTGCGAGAGAAGACCAGCTAATGGCACACAAGTGGGCGGATTAGATAGCGCACGAAAGAGTGAGAGTTGGATAACCTTGTATCGTAGGCGCATTTGTGCAAAGACGAGAGTTTAATCCTGTCTCCTAGCCGACAGTTAGGGTTGATGCCTATGATGGAGAGACGGAGACATACAGGCGAGGTGAGGAAGCCAGCCCGCACGTACGTATGGAGGGGGCAAATTCTCTCTAGCAGAGATTGCCAACCGGCAACCAACTATGGCTAAAAAGATAAACCAGGGCAATGGACCAGTAGACAGTGCCGCCGACGCTCCAGCTGGGGCTCCGGCTGGTGGAGAAGGCGCATTACTCCATGTGCGAGGCAACCAGCTAAAACAGGGCGTTTGGTGCCGTTCGATCCGGAAATACGGTATCATTTCACGGCAGCGAGATCGCTGGGACCGGACGGGCGAGAGGGAAGTGCAGCACGACGAGAGCGAGGACGTTGAGCGACGCACCAAGTTATATACTCAACGGTGTGGGGATGGTCGGCGGTGGAGGATGGCAGATGCCTATTCGGGGAAGGAGTGTGCCACTAAACCACATCTGGACAGGCTAAACCCAACGTAGATACGATAGGTCGGATTACTATCTTGGGGCTAGCGCGGCACCAACCCGCATCGAGGACGGGCTAAACCAGAACGGGGCACCCGAGGGCGGACGCCAAACCCGATCGAGGGGGGCGCCGAATCCGGCCGCGTCGGCACATATGGTTATTATACTAGTATATTTTAGGTTAGTATAAACGATTCGATTTAGAATAGAATTTCTAGGGAATAGGAGGATTCTTTAATAAAGGATACCTAGGGCTAGGAACTAGCCTTAGTCTCTCCGCGGCCCTATTATTAATCTATATAGTTCTATTAGGAAGTATAGTCTGATTTATCGTATAAAGAGAGAAGGTATAGTAAAAGCTATACCCTATCTAGCCTAGAGTATTTAGAGAGTTAGCCTTAGCTTCTAGATAGAGTATAGATTTATTCGTAGAGGGACGAAAATCTATCTCTTAAAGCCTAGGGTTAGCCTAGCTAATCTATTATAGAAACTAATCCTAAATTAGCTTATATAATATATAAAAGATAAGGTTAAACTTTTAGTAGTAGTAGTAAGCCACGCTCTACTATAGTATCCTAGGCCTAGGAGGTAGGTGATTTCTTTTATAGAGGATCACGAAGATTAGTACCTACTATCTACCTATTAAAGCCTAGAGTTAGCCTAGCTAATCTATTATAGAAATCGATCCTAAATTATCTCGTACGATATATAAAAGATAAAGTTAAAATTTTAAGGTAGTAGTAAGCTATACTCTAATATAGTATCCTTAATCTTAGGGGTAGATAAGTTCTTTTATAGAGGATCACGAATAACTAGCACCTACTACCTACCTATTAAAGTACCGAGTTAGCCTAGCTAATCTAATATAGAATCTAATCCTAAACTATCTCGTATAATAGATAAAAGATAAGGTTAAACTTTTATAGCTATAGTAAGCCAGACTCTACTATAGTATCCCTAGCCTAAGGGGTAGAGGAGTTCTTGTATAGAGGATTATAACGACTAGTATCTACTACCTATCTATTAAAGCCCTAAGTTAGCCTAGCCGATCTAATATAGAAACTAATCCTAAATTATATCGTACTATCATATAGAAGATAAAGTTAAAATTTTATAGTAGTAGTAAGCTTTACTCTACTATAGGATCCCTAGCCTTAAGGGTAGATAAGTTCTTTTATAGAGGATTATAACGACTAATATCTACTACTCACCTATTAAAGCCTAGTTATACGATAAAAGAGTTAGGGAGAAAAAAACTTCTATATATAGTACTCGAGTATTTATAGTTTATAAAAAAGGTTTAATTTAGAACGAGGCTAAATATTATCGTATAAAAGGGATAGATTTCTAAAAAGGACTATACTAGACGCTACTAAGGATTTAGGTAAAACCTAAGTTAGATATAGAGTAATATACTTAAATATAAAGGCTATAGCGGACTAGGCTTTAGGATATAGTAAATTATACCTTAGAATAGCTATAGAATAAGCTTATACGATAAAAGAAAGATACCCCGAAAACCTATATTATAGAAGTACGCTAGATTCCACTAAAGCACAGTCTCGGTAGTATAGATTACCTTTTCTATAGAGGACTAGGGATACCGACTATACTACCCCGACTATTAATTCTACGATTAATAGAAGAACTTTAATTTATAATCTACTATTAGGGGCTATCGTACGACGAACTAAATATATTAAAAAAAAAATCCGCTCTAGGGTAGTATATATGATTCTACCGATAACTAAACTCTATAGAGTTAAATACTTCTTTTATAGGGAGCTATAGACGCTAACTACTAACTATACTAACCACGATTTCTATAGTCGAAAGAATTATATTAGTTAAGAACCTTATACCTAGGCTTATCGTATAACGAAAGAGGGACTATAAAAAGATCACTATATAGTAGTCCGTAAGAGTACGCTAAAACTATAGACTTAGTAGGGTAGAACGGTTAGTTCTTTTAGAGAGAGCCGGTAATACTTATAACCTACTAGCCTAACTATAGATTCCTAGT
>JAXQJV010000136.1:0-33734 GCA_037042255.1 Penicillium sp. PG106-07D | reverse complement strand
CTGCTCTTCGGCTCTGAGAGATGTCCATTAGTTCAGGTTCCCGGGTTCAACATGCAGGGACAGTAAGGAACATACCGCACAGCCAGTCAGAGAAATGACGCCGTTATTTCCCGCCTGACTAACCATGGGCAACCCAGTCCCCAAGGCGCTGACCAGACTGCCGACGCCGTCGCAAAGGATACCTCCCTGAATGCGGCTGTTGAACTCAATCCCTTCAATGTCCACACCCGAGATCTCGGCTGTGGCGAGAATATCGGGCATACAGCTGACAGCCTCGCAAATGAACATAATCAAAAGCGGTAATGCCAATGCGCCATCGACCGACAGTTTGAATGTCTCGACCCAGAGGAAGGTCGCAACGGGGGCTGCGTCGATATTCTCCCGCGACCAATATCCAGTAGCGCCGGAGATGGCGCAACCTACGGCCAAGCCGAAGACGACTGATGCGGAGCGCATGAGTGGTGATCCGAAAAGCTCGACGAAGATTATTGTGATAAAGACGCTGAAGCCAAGGCCTATTAATTTTGGATCGCCCCTGGATATGTCTGTCAGTCTGGGCATTCTATGAGATGGGCATGGATCCCTGTCCTTACCAAGGTAGTGGCTTGGGAGCAGCAATATTCGGGCAAAGTGCATAGAAACCGCTGCCGCCGTTGCAGTTGGAGCTTCCACCCCAGTTCTCCATGCCACTGGATATCAAGAACACGCCGACAAGCAGAAGCAGTGTGCCAGTGACAACCTTTGGAAAGATGCGATTCAGAGTCTTTGGTGGGACAAAAGACAGCACGATCTGAATCCAAACGGTGCAGAGAATAGTGCCAAGCATCGCACCCCATGCATCGGGACACGGTAGTTTGGATCCGTCCGACGACGTTGGACATGTCCCGTTTGCGTAGCGCATTTCAGAGTAACTAAACGCAATAGCCAAAACATCAAAAGTGGGAGCCACCACGGAGAGAAGACCAGTCCCAATGTAGAAAGGAGTCTTTGCGAAGTGCACTCGTGTTACCTGAAGAGCAGTCGCAATGCCAGTGGTGATAAAAGCTGCAGAAACAAGGTACTGGCTTTTCTCGGCGTTGAGGTAGAAAGCACCGCTGGCAATGGCTAGAGGAGGCGACACCACCGATCCAATCATTGTCAAAGCATGCTGCAGGCCGAGAATAATGGTCAGAAGGATTGGGACCTCGTCGTTTAATCCATAGAATGGTGCTTGATAGTCCTTGTACTTCTTGTTGAGTGGCCATATATTCGGAGTGACAAGATATGCATAGTCCTTGTGATAGGGTCAGTTCTATGGTTGATTGATGGCCAGGTTCTCTGCGACATACGTAGCTGCCAATCCATCCATCGCGAGTGGTAAAGTAACGGCGAAGATATTGCCATCGGGTCTCGGCGACGGGCGCGATCTCAACAATGCGGGATTCTCTGTCATCGTTGTCAAGTGTGTCAAAAGAAGGACTGGCTGGCATATCGGAGAGTACTTTCTCCGATATTCCCCGTATCGCATCCATTATCTGCAGTTGGATTCACAGAAATTCAGAGTTCTTCTGCAGTCGCTTTGCAAACATCATGCGTAGAATCCCCCATCGACGGGATCTCGACAGCGTGTGATATATACCATCTCGTCATGCTCGTCAGATAATCAGTGATGATAGTCATATCTGCTGCAGCATATCTTTTACCCCGGGCTCTATCGTGTAGATATCGCGCTAAGCTATCAGGGCCCGTGGGGAATGATAAGCGAGCGATGTGGCTTGGCCTCGGCCGAGGGTTTGGGGAAGCCTGAGATATGGCGTGCTATCCGCGATCGAAACAAACTTGAAAAAGATAGGGAAGTTCCTAGAGAGAAATCACCTGCATTTCAGAAAGATTTGAGGCCGCACGTTACTTGTCGAGTGTAACATGTCTACGACCGCAGCCCCTACCAGCTGTAAATTATTCGACCATGCCACCGTAATCACGGTCAATGCACGACGCGAGGTGATTTGCGAAGGCTACATCCGAGTAGATGGCGACCGGATTACAGCGGTCGGAAAATCTCCATATCTGGGAGAGTTGCCCTCCTGGGCGGAAATCATCGATTGTGACGGCAAGATCATCATTCCGGGCTTAATCAACACCCATGCGCATCTGGTCCAGTCGATTCTTCGAGGATTGGCAGAAGATCTGCCATTGCACAATTGGTTATGCGACGCGATCTGGCCGTTGGAGGCTTCTTTTCAGGGAGACGATGGTGTTCGAGCTGCGCGATTGACGATGGCTGAGATGCTGAAGACTGGGACAACATGCTTCCTGGATCCAATGTTGACATATCGTGCTGGCTTTGATGCGATTTGCCAAGTCGCCGGGGAAATGGGAATCAGAGGGTGCTTAGTGAGTTCTCTCTCAGGAGTCATCACACATTGTACTAATCATGCTTGTCTTCATCCGTAGGGAAAACTTGTCAAATTCACCGAGACGAATCGGCAGTTGTCAATCACTGACCCGAGAGATCAGGATCTTCTCGCAATGTCAATTCCGGAACTACTAAAAGCACATAACACGCACCATGACAGCCACGAGGGTCGTGTTCACGTATGGGCGGCTGCAGGTACACCTCGCGGTACCTCCATCTCCCATTACCTCGAACTGGGCGAGATATGTGCTAGGCATGGAATATCAGCAACGATGCATTGTGCCGAAGCTCCGCGCGATCGCGAGATCTACCGTGATACATATCACTGCAGCGCTATGGAGTTCATCCGGGACGCAAAGCTTTGCGGTCAAAAGACATCGTCAGCGGAAGGCTCTAACCAGCTCTCTCATCGACTGGTCCTAGCACACATGGTCAACCTAGACGAGGGCGTTGACATTCCCTTGCTGGCCAGCACCAATACTTCGGTGGCGCATAACCCGAGTTCCAATCTCAAGCTGGCATCTGGCGTGGCCCCAGTCCCGGCCATGCTTTCAGCGCCGTCGTCGGTAAATGTATCCCTCGGCACTGATGGTGCTCCTTGCTCAAACCATTACGATATGTTCCAAGAGATGCATCTGGCCGCGATTCTCCACAAGGGCGTTCACCAAGACGCGAGTCTCGTCCCAGCCGAGATTGCCTTGGAAATGGCAACCATAAATGGTGCTAAGGCTTTGGGTCTCGAACATGAGATAGGCAGTCTCGAAGCAGGCAAAAAGGCTGACTTTGTGGTGGTGGATCCTTATGGAGCTGGTGGGTTCGGGGCTGTCCCGTGGAGCAGCCGATCTTCGAGGCGCGCGGTCAGCCCTGTCACCACAGTTGTTCATGGGTGTACGGGTCGTGATGTGGATATGACGGTGGTGAATGGTGAACTCCTGGTCAAAGAAGGGAAACTGATGCGAGGAGGTCGAACGGACGAGGCGAAGATTATTCAAATGGCCCAGGAGGCTGTCGAGGGTCTGCTCCGGCGCTGCAATGATGGCCGCGAGCTGGGCCAAGAGATTGGGGGCAAGCTCATGTCGCCATGGAAGTATGTCTAGCAAATAAAATAAAATCGTCCACAATCAGTCTCACATATTTCCAAGAGGTAATATTTGCTCTGTACTATATCTCTTTGCTGACTAGAAGTCGCCAAGTTGAAAGATTTGGTGAGTTGGTGGAAGGTGATGGTCGAGCCCCACCAGAACAATACGAAGAACAATATCAAGCCTCAATCGTTTGTTTAGTTCAGGAGGTTCCTTCCCCCTCCCAAATCTCAGTATTCCGATTCAATTTTTAACATGGAATTCTAATCTTGCTTTCTCTCACTGCCCCGACCTCTTCAGTGTATACTAGTCCTGCCTCATGGATCGAGTGGTGATTGTCGGCGCCGGTAAGTACCCGCCTTTGCTACCTGTAAAGGGCCAACGTACTAATTTTCAACAGGGCTCTACGGCCTCATCGCCGCAAAAACATACTTGCAAGTCACGGGAGCCTATGATACCTCCACGAACGAAGACAATACAGCCAAGTTCGCTGAAACACTACCGACATGTTTCTCCAATACCAGGGACAAAGTGGAACGGGTTGCTGGATGTTCACTCTTGGTGCTCGACGCGGCTTCAGACATTGGAGGAACTTGGGCAGAGGAGCGCTTGTATCCCAACCTACTCAGTCAGAATTCCTATGGAATGTACGAGTTCAGCGACCTGCCTCTGTCACAAGTCGTCCCGGAGGAAACCACTGGCGTTGGACGGCAGTTCATCGCGGGCTGGAAGATCAACCGTTATCTGCATGCTTGGGCTGAGAAGTGGAATCTTAAGAAGCACATCAGACTGAACTGGAAAGTAAGTGCAATTCGCAATAAGTGCGGCACGATGTGTGTCTCACCGTAGCTAGGTCGAGTGTATTCGCCGTCTCGACAGCAAAGAATGGGAGCTCCAGGTTCACATTGGTTCGAATCCCACCCAGGCGATCAGAGTGCTCTCCGACAAGTTGATCGTGGCTACGGGCCTCACGTCGGTTCCAAATACTCCGAACATAAGCTCGCCAGCCGACATGACGACGTCCCTGTCTATAATTCACGCAAAGGACGTTGGGGATTGGGCTCGTGAAAATCTCGGATACCAGCCCCTGCCATCAAGCCCGACACAACCCCCTACGGGTACCCAGAATAGACAGCAGAGCAATCCACTGAAGTCGGTGGTCATTTACGGAGGTGCCAAGTCATCTTTTGACCTGGTACATTTCTTTGCCACGCTCCATCGGAAGGATACCGCACTGCACATCCGACATGCCCCAAAAGAGCCAGTGACTGTGCATTGGATTATCCGTAAGGACGGAGCAGGACCAGCTTGGATGACTCCACCAACGTCTTCGCTTCTCAACGGTGATACTGTCGCAAGTGACAAAGCTGCAAGTAGCAGACTGCTCCACTACCTGGATCCATGCTGCTACAAGGTTCCAAAACGGGTTGTGTGTCAGCAATCTGCGAAGGATAATCCATGGGTTCTAGGTGTTGAGGGATCATGGCTAGTCCGTCTTCTACATGGAAATCCCCTTGGCCGATGGTGGATTCGCTCTTTTTGGCGCTCGGTAGACCGGCGTTTGGAGAGCTTCGCGCAGTATCAGTCTGAGCCGAAGATGCAGTTGCTTCGGCCTAGCAATAGGTTTGTGATTATGCCCTTATAAATATTGAGCGTGTTCTGACCTGTATAGTGTCGTTTCTTGTGCGTCCGGTATCGGGATCACCAATCAACCTGATCTGTGGGAGACGATTAGGTCGCCGCATGTGAAGGTATATCGGTCTTCCATCGAGGAAATCGCATCTACATCATCACAAAACGGCGGTCAACCAGGTGAGAGCCTGAGAGTATTATTGGACGATGGTGTGTGTCTCGACGACGTGGACCTTATCATTCATGCCACTGGGTACAAGCCCATTGTTCCAATTAAGTTCGACCCACCAGACCTCCGCCTTGCTTTGGGTCTGTCAGGATTGGTAAAAACAACATCCGAGAAAGAAAGCAAGGTTGATCAACGTGAGACATGCGATGAGGTCGACATTCCACTGGATGCCGGGGCACAAGGTTACATCGACCACTGGCAATCCCTCGACCAGCAGTCCAAAGATCTCATCAGGAAGACCCTCGCTACGACAGGATGTTCGCCCGCAGATCGAGGCAAGCCGTCATGGGTCGGCGAGTCTCAGCTTCTCCCGTATCGTCTCTTCCGCCGTATGATTGCTCCAGAGATAGTAGCTGAGGGAGATCGCTCCTTTGCAACTATGGGGGCTGTACTGACGTCCACCATCGCAGTGGTTGCTGAGGTCCAAGCACTTTGGGTCGCGGCATTCTTGACTGGAGGGTTTGATGAACACTCCGTGGACCCCAAAGCTGGAAACTCGAAGAGTCTCACTCTTGCCGAAATGCCTCGACTCACTATGGAGAATGCCATATCTGAAGATGTCGTGCTTGGCTCATTGACCGGGTCTGGTCTTGAAGTCGACGCCATCCACGTAAGTACACACAAAAACGGCATCTACCACATACGTGGTGGCATAATTTGGTCAACGGTGGCTAATGAGACTCACAGTACAACGATATGCTTATGCGCGATCTCGGCTTGAACCCATACCGTCACGGAGGCGGGTTTCTAAGGGAGCTAACCGGGTTCTATGAGCCATCTGCGTACGCGGGGATAGTGGATGAATGGAGGAAGAAGCGGGTCCTTGCTCAGTAGATGGCTTCCAGTACATTCTCGATGTCTCTGGCCACCAAGTCAATCTGGTGCAATGCAGTATCTACCTCAGCAGAGACGGAAAAGTAGATATCGAAACCAGCCCTGTATTTCAGCAATGAGCCTCATATTCTAAAGGTGTGATTGGTAAATTTGTGAACCTCTGTAGATAAAGAGCCCCATGAGCATGGTGGAAGTTGCCGCCATGGGTATGCGGATGCATGGTGCCGCGGGATTTCTTACTAGGTCCTTTGTTGTTTGCCCTTGGCAGGTGGGTTCTGCGACTTAAATGCCCTTTTTTACACCCTCCTTATTTCTGGACATTTCAAGATCGACTTCCATCTATACCCCCTTGTTTCTTACTCCGGGTCGAGCGTCATCTTCGTGAGCAAAACGACTTGTTCTTGAGTAATCGCGACCCGCGGGAGTCCGCCAATAACGATGCCGTAGACGCCGTGAAAATGCAAATCTTAAACTTGGGGGAAATGGATCATATCTCATCAGTATCATGGTAACCATGGCAGATGATGCGTGGTATATTCACCTCTACCCGTAATTAGTGTTTATTGCATGGTAGTCAATTCGACGGTGCAGTGTAGTGAAACACTTGTGTCAGATTTAAGCTGAATACTATGCGCTCTTGGAGGAAGAGTACCATCTGGAAGCATATGAACCATCTCCATCCATAGGATAGTTGACAAGTCTAGATTGAATAGCCTTGTTTCAGGAGCGCGCATAATTATGTGCCCAGGAACTGGCTACCCGTCCCCAACAAGAACAGCGCCCACATGTGACCCGCCACGTGACCGGTGCGTAGGCCTTCCCTTTTCGTCGGTGTCGCCCTTTCCCGTTCGTCGATTCTCCAGTTTCCCCCACGTTTCACGCAGCGAGCCAGGCAGCCCGCCATGACCGACGCTGCCAAACAGAGCGCCCGACGGCTCACCCGATGTCGCACGGGGTGTATGCGATGTCGCATACGACGGCGAAAATGCATGTTGTCTATCTCATGATGATCAATGTCCAAATCTAACACGGAATCCAGGCGACGAGGGCAAACCGCGGTGTCGAAATTGTATCGACCGGAACTTTGAGTGCCAGTATGGCCCGCAGTTGACGTTTTTGACGAAGAATGCGCAGACTGTGCAGCCGTCGGATGTGAGCGGTTTGTCGGGGAATTATAAAATGATTCGAGTCGGTTTTCTCAAGATATCAAAATGGGAAAAGAGGTTTCTTGCTGATCGAGTCGTAGTTTGTCAACGAGGAACCCGAGAACGCAAAGGATGTGGATGAGGATGGAGAGGATGAAGCATCACTTCAGACTGATGAACCTCAACAACCATACCCAGATCCCCCAAAGCCCGACCTGGGCAGACAACCAGGGCCAGAAACACTCTCTGTGGTACCAATTTGGTCGGCCGAGAAGCCATCTACCGATCCACACCCGCAGCCTGCCATTGCAGTGTTCAGTGACAAGGACGAGTCTGCGATCGCTGGGCTTCTGGCATTGGGTACAAGCACCACCGAGACGACGGGGCCAGATTTACGCCTGTCCGAGTTTATGATCTCGCCTCCGGCACGAGAACGATCCCTCGCGCAAGTCATGACTCCAATCAACTTCTCTGACTACTCGGTGTCCTTTTCTCCCGGTCAACATCCCCAAGCCACGGCATTGGGTCCGGAAACGTCATCCACGGAGTCGCTCGAGCTGCTTCGCCATTATCGCTACGAGGTAGCTCCATGGGTACGTTTTTACATCTTAAAAAGCAGGACATCGAGACTGATAGATACAGCTGGATATATGTGACCTTGGACAGTTGTTTGGCATCCAGGGCTTGCAGTTGGCGATGGTATCAACCCCAGTCCGAGCTGCCGTGCTGGGGCTTTCGCAAGCATCTGCAAATCTGTTACATCCACATTCACCACACGCAGCAACAGGCAAGGGCATGGTTGGTCCTAAAGTCCAGGACGGGCATTTGGATGTTACGACGATCGCATTCTTGCGCGTCCTGGAGGAGACAAAACACTGCATCATGGATATACCCTCGGCATGGTCTCCCCACAGAGAAAGGGAAAGTGAAAACGACATTCTCGAACCACTTAGTGCACATACAATTGGCAGAGATTTCAACTCGGCAATATATTGGCTATATATGAGACTCGGTATGTTTCGCCTGAGTTGTGCAACCAGCTAGGCGACATATACTGACTTGAACTGTCTTGAAGATGTCGGGGCAGCTCTCGCGACAGATACTAGTCTCCAAGTCCCAATCCCTTCGTCTGCCCCGTACTGCGCGGACGGAGATCTCGATACTGACCCTTTCGGACAAGTTTTTTCATATGCGAATCTCCCTCTTTGGCTGTGTGCGCGTGCTATAGAATTTATGCACAGGGAAGATCCCTCGCCACATCTGCCTCCGCTACAAGCATGGATGCAAATTATCGACGAGCTCGAACAATGGTACCGCGAGCGACCCGACGGATTTCTTCCCATGCTAGAAATTGAGACAAACAGCCGTGCTGCAGACCCAAGTCAAAGCTTCCCAGTTGTTCTTTTTGCCAATGGCGCTGGAGTCTTTTCCAACCAGCTGTATCACACAGCCATGTTGCTCTTGCTCCATAGCCGTCCGTGGACAGCGCATATCGCTGACATTCCGTCCGCGACAATGTCGCCGCTGTGGCATGCTCAGCGTATCTGCAGTATCGCTCTGAACAACGAGCGACGTGAGTGCTGGGACCCATGTCTGATAGCGTCATTTTTGATAGCCGCGCGCCGAATGACGCATGAGTCGCAGCAGCACGAGATCTTCCAAGGCTTTGAGCGCATCCGCAAAATCACCGGCTGGAGTGCTGGGGACCTTGTCCACGATCTCCAAATCGAGTGGGGATGGCCAGAGGGATGAAATATTCTTATCGATAATAGAAAACGGAAAAGTTCGTACCCTCTCATCCAGCAACTGGGGAGTGCTGTGTACCGGACTTCCGACTACGACGAGGAACTTGGTAACCCCAGGCAAGTTCGAGATCCCGGATTCGCCAGCAGGCGCCCCACCCTGTCTCTGCTTCGATCTTTCGAATAATGTCGATGATAATTGCATGTTCGGAAGTATGGCTGAAAAGGCGCCCGGCGATCCAGAGAGGCTGGATAGCATTGTTCAGACAACCCTGATGGGGGTTTGCAAGGGAAATGCCACAAATGCGCCGGGCATGCCACAGCGCTGAGATGATCGGCGCAGACCGTAGCTTGATCCTCTTAGGCATAATGTTCAGCAAGAGGATGCAGGCGGTATGATAGAGCTGATTCGAAGATATGGCAGCCCAGTGCAGGAAGAGGATGTGTGGAAACGGCTTGGTCTGGGTTGTCAGGACAGGAAGCAGCTCTGGCGGTCGATCCTCGACCCACTGCTGCAGAGCATCCCAAAGCCGAAGCCAGCGGGCCTGAAAGACATCACCGGTACATTCGTTCTGCGCGCCTAACTCGAGGAACTGGGTACGATCGGCAACCAGCTCGCAGGTTTTTGCACAAAGATAGACAGCGTAGTTCGCATGCATGTCCGGCGAGTGTGTCGCCTGGAAAGCCTGGGCTGCATCTTCTCGGCAGTCCGGCGCAAGCCACTTGCTGGGACGAAGTAGGGTGCTCTGGGTCCCATCTGAAATGAGAGCACCGCATAGATCTATGCGCCTAGTTAGCAATGCATCAGCGAAAAATAATCGATTCAGCACATTGTCCAAGCCTCACCCATGCGCACGTAACACCAGAACACAGCCTGCAGCAGCCCGCTGCTGAAGCCATGGATTCCAAAGGCATCGAAGAGAGCCGTGCATCCTTCCAGGTGGCGCCGCCAGTCCTGGGCTCGCGCTGACATCATCTCGAGGCAGCAGAGCAAGACACAAGCTGCGATCACCTTCGGATCGCGCATCTGCAGCAGCGGACTAAGCAGGCGAATGGCCTCCTGGTAAAGCTCGATACTATCGAACGAGTCCTGGATCCCCTCCTTCCTCTCCATCTGGCGCGCAGATATGGCGAGAATAGCGTTGAGCAAAGCGGGAAAGGTGCGCGCCAGAGCCGGGATTTGCACGCGAAACGTGCATTGCGAGTCGAACATGTCAAGCTAGACGATCACATTGCATGAGTCTTAGACCTGTCCAACTAAGCTTGCAACCACCCAAACCAACGCATTGCCTCGTCGGCTGACCCCAGTAATCGATATTGGTCTGCGACAGTCTGATAGAACCACTCACCCAAGGCGCAACTTGTCCCACATAATTCTTCAAATACTCCACCCACCTCCGACTCGACAGCACCGATCGCATCGGCATGGGATCCCTCCCACGCCCAGCCGGGTCCTCTCGCTCCCCCTCGTCACAATCCTGCCCATTCCCATCCGGACTCGCCGCCCTCGTCGGCGCCGCGGACTGCGCAATCGTGAACAGCATGCTCCGCAGCTCCTCCTGCGACGCAAGGAAACCCGGATCATGCGAGAACCCGTCATGGCCCCAGCTGGCGGCGCCGAGCGGGGAAGGGAACGCGGGCCCGTCGGTCGAGTCTGAGGGCGTGTAGGCGGGTGCATGATGGCGCGGCGGGTGAGGCCAGTCGTTCCCCCGGGCTGCTGGGGCGTAGGCTGGTGGTGAGGAGTGGCCTGGCCGGGTGTCTGGTTCGGTCGGGAATAGGAGGTCACCGGTGAGGCGCCGGCGTTTGGGGTGCGGGTACATGGTGCATGGTATGTTGGAACTTGTAGCTCAGTCAGGGCCACGAGTGCAGGGGAAGAGTAGGAAGAAGAATGCAATGGAGGGAAGATGGAAGGAATGGGGAAGGAGTTGGAAATGCCGAAGTGGACGTGGACTTTGTGGAGAAAAGTTAACTGTGTGGGGAAGGACTCTTTAACTCCTCCTGCTGGAGGACCACTGGGTAGTGTAACTGAAGCAGCACCTTGTAAAATAATGAACTTCTGCGTTATGGCAGACTAGTTTACGGGTTTGACAATTCTCAATGAAATGGACCTCCAGTTGGCTTGAACTTGCTGCAACGTTCAATGGGGACACGAATGCTCTAGTCGTCCAGGGAAATAAACTCGGGCATCAGGGAATCTCGTCCATAGATCTAGTATGCTCAGAACGACAGCCTATCAAATTCAGACATCATAGAAAAGGCATGTGCCTTATTTGGAGTACCCATCTGGCGCAATAGCAATCGATTGACATGTCAACTCAATTGATAGGGAAGACAGCTACAACTGTAATATGTTAGTCGTTGAGAACACATCCAACCTAATACAGCCCTATAGAGTAGGGTAATCGTCATCGACATTGTAGATCCAACACGCATCCAACTCCCCTCGTACAGTACACCTGTGTAGAAAGCTTTGGCCAAGTCAAAAGTGTCAAATCTCAATTCACATTCCAACCCTCCCTCAGGAACCAATAACTTCCAACTAAGAAGGGAGACCCTTGCCCTGCTGCACTTGGCCGGCCTCGCCCTGCGTACACGCAAGGGATACTACAAAAACAAACCGCAGCCCAGGAAAACCGCATCGAGTGCGTGCGCTTCCTTCAACATTCGAAACCACGAGTATCCTGGTCCCGACCGAATCACATTGAATTTTCGTCTAGCATTTCGCATCCAGCAGCCCGAACCATGTACGGCCTCAAGCAACTCACAGTGCTGAGCTTTATGCTCCTCTCGGTTACAGCTAAGGAGGCAGCTAAGAGGACGATGGTATGAGCTCGGTCTTTCTCTCCCTATGTCCGGTCGCTTTTTCAAGGATCATGTGCTGACTCGCTTGTAGGTTGGCATCGAAACCGAAAAGGCCAGTTACGGGAAGGATGTGGAACTAGAAGACTGTGTCGAGCTTGACGAGGAGTAAGTCGTGTGGCTGAAACAAACCCTGGCGAGAGTTAAACTGGACTAACCGACTTCCCAGTGAGGTCTTCACTATCTCCATCAAGAAGTACTGTCGAGTATTCACGTAAGTCGACTTGGCTTCTGCTTAATCCAAAGTTATTCCAATTCTCACGCGCCTAGTGGCTCCTTCTGCACCGGTCGAAACACGCTCCTCAACCCTGGCGACCACTCGAACAGCGAACCCGTCCCAATCACGTCCATCTACTGCCATGCGAAGCGACCCTTCTAAGCATATATACCGAGCGGCTCGGTCGGCGGATACGTTTCGCTCGGGTTTAGCGTGGCAGTTGCCAGATACCAATATAGAATAATGAACCTCATCTATACCTACCAACTCCAGGTCTGTGATCTTTCTGCCAGTGTTATAGACGGCTGAAACAATTTCAACAAGTATAAATCTTAACTCCTCTATACCTTGTCTCCTTGGATGTACTAGGTATGACCGTAATCTACAGAGAAGCCTCCTGCTCATCCACCACCAGGACCTTAATGCTGCCGTTCCGAGGATCCGCACAAAGGTGCAAAGCATCCTCTGCCTTCTCCAACGGGAACGTATGTGAGACCAGCTTCTTCAAATCCAGAATGCCACCACTCAAACATTGAATAGCCGGGGGCCATGTGTCGCGGTACCGGTTGATGAAGCGCAGATCAATCTAGCAGAATTAGTATGAGTTCGATGGAAATTTCGTTGTACAGGCTGCGCCAACTTACCTCTGCGAGAGAAATATGCATAAAAGGCAGGTTGTTCATGATCGCCTTGCCGACACCAATGACCATCACAGTACCTCCCCGACGGGCAGTATACGCAGCAGTGCAGACACTGCTCTCAACACCAGTACACTCGAGAACAGTCTCCGGCGCCACGTACTCAGTCCCGCCAAACAAGGCACGAATAGCTTGTGCGTTGCCCTCGGCATCACTGTTCCTGTCAACCTGATAGGTAATGCATGAGGGGACCAAGTCCTTAGCGAACTCCAAACGAGAGGTTTCCAAGTCCGTGATGACAATAGGATGGGCGCCCGAGGCACGAGCAGCTGCCAGGGCAATCAGGCCAATAGGACCAGCACCACAAACTACGACGCCGCGGCCGAGGCTGAGCCCTGCAGTCTTGATGCCGTGCATAACCACGGAGAGAGGCTCAAGTAAGGCTCCCTCGGCGAATGTGACGTTATCCGGTAGTTTGTGCAGCCACTTGGCTGGGTGCACTTTGTATCGCTGAATCGTGCCATGGTAGGGGTAGACTCCTGCGAATTGGACGTCTTGGCATAGATTGTATCGTCCTTCATCACAGAGGAAACAATGCTCACATGGAACACCGGGCTCGATGGCCACGCGGTCGCCTTAATCAGATATAGATTAGCACCTGGTATATTTGTCACGAAATGATAACAGCGTATTTTCTTCTTACCTGGTTTCAGATGGCTCACACCCTCACCACACCGCAGGACAATGCCCGAGGCTTCATGGCCGATAATACAGTCACCCTCAAACACCAGCGATCCAATGCGACCCGTCTTCCAGAAATGTATATCCGACCCGCAGATACCGGTCGCCTTGATGTGTACCAGCACCTCTCCCTGCCCCGGCGCATAGACAGGTACCTCGACTGACTTTAGTCTATGATCGGCCGTCACTTGTAATGACGGGTTAGGAAGCGAGGGCTTGATCACTCGACAGTCAAGTGACTTGGTCGCGACCGCAACAGCCGCCTGCTCCGACTGGTCCACAAGTACTGACGGGGCCATGTTCAATCGGGAATTCTCGAAACAATGACAGCGAGAGTATCTTGATTTCTGAGACGTGTGGAGAGGCGTGGGAATTTTCGCCGGACAGGGAGATTTCTTAAATAACAGTCGCACTGTCGGCAAAGTAGCCTTGTTGATGGAGGGTCACTTGGTTGTGGTGGCTCGACTTGCCCGCTTTGCGGCGGCGGTTAGCATTACCCCTTTCGTCACTTGCCTGAACGGGTGGGTTTTGTCGACGCTCTCCAGGGTCTATATATGAAGGTCGAACCGCCCCGAGGAGAATAATGAAGAACAAGACATTATTTGGAGAGATTCTGCGTCATCATGACTGTCTCGAATGGCGTCCATAAGTCTGCGCCATCAGCTCTGCCTTTGGTCCTGAAGTTCTGCAAGGACCATGACTTGGTGCTCAAGACCTTCCGTCTGCTTATCGCAGACCTGTGCCAGCAATTCAGTGGAGGCCACCCTGGGTATGACAAGACTTCTTGGGAACCAAATCCAGGTTAATACTGACCGTATGATAGCGGTGCCATCGGCATGGCCGCAATTGGCGTGTCACTGTGGAAGTACGTGATGCGCTACGCTCCGCACACCCCCGATTTTTTCAATCGAGATCGATTTGTTCTCTCAAACGGTATATACGACTACTAAAACAGCAAAGACGTAAATCACTAACTCGAACTTTACAGGCCACACCTGCCTTTTCCAATACAGCTTCCTCCACCTTGCCGGCTACAAGGCCATGACATTCGACCAGCTCAAGTCCTACCACTCCGACCGGGTGGACGCACTATGTCCTGGTCACCCCGAGATCGAACATGAAGGGATCGAAGTCACAACAGGCCCTCTTGGCCAAGGTATTGCCAATGCCGTCGGTCTTGCCATGGCCACCAAGAACTTGGCGGCCACATACAACCGCCCAGGCTACAACGTGGTCAACAACCACACCTGGTGCATGATCGGTGATGCGTGTCTGCAAGAGGGTGTCGGTCTCGAGGCTATTTCCTTGGCCGGTCACTTGCGCCTGAACAACCTGACGGTCATTTACGACAACAATCAGATCACCTGTGATGGATCAGTGGATCTGACCAATACCGAGGATGTCAATGCGAAGATGCGCGCATGTGGGTGGGACGTGATTGATGTTGAGGATGGTTGTTTCGATATCGAGGGCATCGTTCGTGCTTTGGAGCAGGGCCGTGAATCGCAGGAGAAGCCCACTTTCGTCAACGTTCGCACTGTCATCGGTCTGGACAGCCATGTGGCCGGTACTGCTGTTGCCCATGGTGCTGCATTCGGTACTAAGAGTGTTGCTGACATGAAGTCTATGTACGGCTTCAACCCCGAAGAGCACTTTGTTATTGGCGAGACTGTCCGCCAGTTCTTCCAGGACCTTCCTGCTCGGGGTGAGCAGTGGGTGCAAGAATGGAACCAGCTGGTGGCCGATTATACTGTTCAGTTCCCCGAGCTTGGTGCTGAATTCCAGGCTCGTGTCAAGGGCGAGCTGCCCGCACACTGGGAGCAATCAGTCCCAGCAATCTTCCCGAAGAAGCCCACTGCAACACGCGCTTCCTCGGGTCTTGTCTTCAACCCCATTGCCAAGGACGTGAAAAACTTTATGGTCGGAACAGCTGATTTGTCCCCGTCCGTCAACATGATCTGGCCTGGCAAGGTCGACTTCCAGCATGTAAGTATCGAGCCCGCGCCTTTCGGAGATTTTCAAGACTCACTTTATGACAGCCTGACTTGAAGACCACCTGCGGCATCAACGGAAACTACTCCGGTCGTTACATTCATTACGGCGTCCGCGAACATGCCATGTGTGCCATCTCCAACGGTATGGCCGCATACGCCCCCAACACGATCATCCCGGTCACATCTTCATTCTTTATGTTCTATCTCTACGCCGCTCCAGCCGTGCGCATGGGTGCTCTTCAACACCTCCAAGTCATCCATGCCGCTACGCATGATTCCATAGGCATGGGCGAGGATGGCCCAACCCACCAACCCATCGAACTCGCGGCCCTGTATCGCGCCATGCCAAACCTGCTCTATATCCGTCCCGGCGACAGCGAGGAAACAGCTGGCGCATGGATCGCTGCTATCAACGCGAAGCAGACATCCACAATCATCTCCACTTCCCGGCAGGCTCTGCCCCAACTATCCCAGACTCGCCGTGACGGCGTCGGCCGGGGTGCCTACGTCCTCTCGGAAGACGAGGCTGCAACCGTGACTCTGATCGGCGTCGGCGCGGAGCTCTCGTTCGCTTTAGAGGTTGCCGAGAAATTGAAGGCTGAGAAGGACATCACCACTCGCGTGGTCAGTTTCCCCTGCCAACGCCTCTTCGAGCAACAGTCGCTCGAGTACAAGCGTGATACGCTCCGGCGGCACCGCGGTATTCCTGCCGTGGTTATTGAGCCGTATGCCCCTAATGGCTGGGAGCGGTACGCTGATGCTGGTATCTGCATCAATCGCTTTGGCCATAGTCTTCCTGGCAAGGCGGCTTATAAGTTCTTTGGGTATGATATTGAGGCATTGACGAGGAAGGTGCTGGGATACCTTGATCAGGTGAGGGGTGATGAGGTACTGCGGAATGAGTTTGTGGAGTTGTAAATTGTTTGGGATTGGCGCGGATAGTATATAAATTTCATAGAATGGGTGGGGAAATCTATAATTTACTTCATTGAATTGAACTGAACGTATGAGATCTTCCTTTCCAAGTAATCAATCGAAATACTAAAAAAGGGCTCGTAGACCAGACTGCGGGCATAATAGAACCGAGGTTTGATCCTCTTAGCATACCTATGTGATTAGCAAAATGACAGTCTGCTTCATCAGTCTCCTATCTCTCTGTTTGCAGTCCTGGACCGAGAAGCACTGTGTGACCCACGCTACCAGCAGTTCAAGCTTTCATCCCCTCCATATCCCCCAGAATAACCGCAGCACCAATGTGAAGTTTGCGGGGTGAAGCTGGCAAAGGGTGGAAACGCCTCCATTCTCCACTTTGCGAAAGGCAGCCCCAATGTGGTAACTCGAAGCGCTCGTTAACCGGGGCATTTGCCTGCGGTGGTATGGATGGATATTCACCCTGTTGGCCAGTGAATGATACCAAGATTTTAGGATGTTTTAGTGCCCGCAGCTTACGATTTTTGAAGCTTTTGTTGGGGAATGTTCATTCATAACCGTGATCTATCCAAATCAATCTTTGCCATGCACGCTGTATCTCTCTAATTAACCAATTTCAGACAATTCAAGCGCTCAATCCATTTCCAACTCCAGGCATCTCCTCATAACATGGATGTACAAAAATCCCATTCAAACCTAGTGGCCGTAGTATCTCGTGTCCTCATATCGCTCATCTCTCTGGTAATGATGCCGCTCGTCATCGCTCCATCGTTCCTCGCCAGCATGAGCCCGAAGGGGAGATACATCGTCAGAAAAATCATCACTAATAATGTCGTTACGCGAACCTCCTTTCTTTTGTCGCTTCTTTTCTTCCTTTTCCATCTTCTTTTGAGTCTTCTTTTCTTCCTTCGCCGTCTTTTTTTGCTTTTTCTTTTCCTTCTTCGCCTCCTTCTCGGCTCGTCGTACTTGTTTGAAGCCCGAGTCTGGACCCTGAAGGATGCGACCGGGGTGAATTGCGTTCAGAGCGACAAGAGCGAGGAGCATAGGCACAGCATCGAACACGTATTCATACGCCTCGTGTGCAAGGACTTGATTCGTGGCCGATGTGCCCTGGGCGTACTGACTGAGTCGAAAAATAATTCGAACCTACACAGCAACATTGTCAGCAACAGATCAGTTTTCGGTGTGCTCGGATTCTATCTACTCACCGTGATCATCCCCAGAGCAAAATAGAGGGCATAAAAAAGCCACCGCCACGAGAACGGTCCCTGGGTCAGCCTCCCCTCCCGGTCGTCCTCGGAACCCTCCATCTTGATCAATTTCCGGTGAAGGTGAATACCAAGAGCTGTGAAGAAAATGATAAACACCTCCTGTAGTCCGATCCCACCCATGTAAATGTGCAGTCCGGTCATGACAAGGCTTCCTCCGTCTTGGACGCTGGCCATGCTCGCACCGGCTGCTTGCACGATGAAGGCGAAGATATCGAGGCAGACGAAGAGGGTGCCAAACCGACGCGCGGAGATGCCGACGAGTTTCTGCTCTGGGAGGAAGAAGTGGATCATGCGACCGAGGGTCATGTACAGGAAAGCATTGATCCCTGATGGAATTGGCGTTAGCCTGAAGAGGAGATGGTAATTAGGGATGGGAGTTGGTTCCTTACAGATTGGTGCGAGAAGAAAGAAGAGCACGAATAATGTGTCCCAATTTGTGTCGTTTTGATGCCTCGTTTGGAGTGTTCGAAAGACGAAGGCCGCTGTTTCCCATGCTGCGCCCATGATTACTACCCAAGCATATGGCTAGGGAGGTTGTTAGCTACGAAAGTATCAGAGAATAAAATAACCTATATACTTGCCTTCTTGTACAGTACGGCTTGAATGCCGTGGAGGACGGTGGTCATGCCAAACATGACGCAAAACAAAATTGCAGCGGCGAACGAAGGGACATAGTACAGAATGACATCGCAAGACTCTGGTGGGAGATAACCATTTTTTCCAGGAGCGATATTGAGACAAGTTGCTGTAGATGTTGAAACGACATCCGTCGTACCTGAGGCGGAAGTTGCAGTAGAAGCCATGGTACTCTATGTGGATGAAATAGAACAATACCTAAAGCAGAGCTGACTTTGTGTTGGGAACATTTCTTGTTGATGAATGGTAACTATCCTTTTATAACAAGCTTGAGTTTGCGATGACTATATGTGATTTCGTATAAATAGTCAGGCAGCACTATATCGTGCTTATCCATCAGCCTGCCAAGCACGAACTTCACCCAGGATAGCCCCATTCTAGACGAACTGGCCAATCGGCCCGCCCACAAGTCTTCCACACAGCCTGGAATTATTCGAGCGGTCCAATCAGAGGCCTCGGGGGCCATCCTGATGCTTCGCGCTCGTTATTTTTGGAGAACACCATTTTCTAGGCTTCTACGAGCTATCTTCATAGTTCCCAAAGGCCGCCAGGCTGAAGTAGTAGTACTTACGCTAAACGCCCTACCACTGGCGAAAATAAATCCATATTTGAGAATGCGAATAGGTTTTTCCAAAGATACTTGTTTTCACTGCTACGACCAATACTAAACAAGGATGTGTAGCCAAAGCAAGTAGATCAGGCGAGGTCTCGTATTGTGGACAAACCTCAACCTTACGGCAAGCCTCCGAAATGATGACGTATTAAATGTTAAGGCAAGTTCTTACAGTATGTATGTCCTGGTCCATGTGGCTGATAAGCTGAGAGGCCGGTTTGTGAGCAAAATGCTCCTTGGCATCCATCTCAACTGACCCCCAAGGGGCGCGAAGGGTAGATCAAGGGGAAAAGTTGTCAGCACACAGGGCTGTGGGATTATCAGCTGTTACGGCTGACCTGGTGAAGCATGCGGGTCTTGAAAATCTCCTAAAGATGTCAACGCTTAAGAGTTCCACGGGATCCGCTGTTTGGTTGCTAGACCCACGCCTTGCGCAAAGCTTGGCCCTGTGGAATGTAGCCCTATCGCGAATGTCCCGTTCCCGCCAGAAGTTCATCTAGCTGAAAATCTGTTATGATGGAACTGTCAATTTGTCAAGTCAATGATCGACCCGAAGGAGAACGGGCTGGAAAATCATGAGGTTCAGTCCACCTGTCAACAGTATGCGTCCTGCTTCTATCAGCATTTGATGCAGAGGTATGGTGCTAAGGACGTGTCTCGTAAACAACTACATTCCATACAGATTCTCAGCTTCCCCTGACTCTGATTTCGTCACGTTTTCCCTTGCCAGATGTGGATATTCAGATTGTCTTGTGATAAGAGCAAACGCCGTCTACTTTAGTATTGATATAATCCTCCCGGGCCGATTGACGCGTCTATCCCGTAGTGGGATTTGATCAGCATTCCATTTCCCGATCAATCAACCTGCTTAAGAGGCCATCAGTGATGATTTGTCAGATAATAAGTAGGACTCCATAATAGGGTGCCACATTTCTGGGAGTCTGAGAGACGTGCCGAATTCCAAGCGCGCTTTTTGCATGGGCTTATTGGCATCCTTGAAGAGATACTTGCTGTATGATGTATCATGTCCGCGGGCAAGGGTTCTATATTCCGTCATTGCCGGAGTATCCTTGAGCTCCAACCCTATCTGTACTCTTCTCAATACTGTTGGTTATCTGCTCCAGTGATTTCGCACAGATCTTTACCGATGCTTTCACTACTTCACATATTCTAGGTGCTTGGTTCAGCAAGCTCTTCCTAAACTTGCAATGCATTTACGGAATGAATCTCACAATGGACTGTACTCAGTCAACGTCAAACAATATGCGCCTAGCATCGCGAGTGATAGCGTGAGAGCACATTCATCTCGACTCTCATGGGAAGAAAAAGGGACTCGGCCGTTGCTTGCCGAAATCGAACCACCTACAATCGATGGGGGGAAGCACGCATGGTTGTTTTTGACTGCCTCTGCTGTGCTTGAAGCACTTGTTTGGGGTAAGATCATCTTGGAGACCTAGAACTCTACCATATTAAAGGTATTGGGGCTGACATGCGGGTCCAGGATGGGCTGGTGCTTTCGGCATTTTCCAGGACTATTACAGTGCACATGAAAGCTTCAAGCATTCACAAAACATTGCTGTAATTGGGACCTGCGCAATGGTAAGGCTTGATCTTCGCAAAATCTTTTCCTCGCTGACAGTTTGAACAGGGGCTTGCATATTTGATCGCCCCTTTGTCTATTGTCTTCATGATCCTGGTACCTCGCCTTGCCCGTTGGGTATCAACTATTGGAGTCGTTATCATGTGCCTTGCGTTAGCATCAGGCTCTTTTGCCCGAAACGTTGCGGACTTGATTCTATCCCAAGGAATCGCGTTTGGAATTGGGGGTTGCCTTGCGTATACACCTTCGATTTTGTTCATGTCAGAGTGGTTCGTGAAGAAGAGAGGCCTTGCATTTGGTATTGTGTGGGTGAGTGACTCAGGGATGTTAATCCTCGAGATATCCCAAATACTTGCTGACATGCCAAAGGCCGGATCTGGAATATCAGGAGTGATGTTCCCACCCATCGTAGATTGGCTGCTTGATGAATATGGATTCGAAACCACGCTGAGGCTATCAGCAACAGCGCTCTTCCTTCTTTCCGCCCCATTTCTCTACTTCCACAGACCGCGACTTCCAGTATCCAAAAATGTCCGGCACGATCGATTGGACTTCCGTTTCCTTTCCAACAAAGTATATCTCATTTACCAGTTTGGAAATACAGTGGAGGCTCTAGGATTCTTCTTGCCAACGATTTATCTGCCGATGTACACCCGCAGCTTAGGCGCCAACGAGTTTACAAGCTCCGTGACGGTTGCCATCGTGAACCTTGCATCTGTCTTCGGCTCTGTCATCGCAGGATTCCTCTGTGACCGCTACCACGTTACGACTGTGATCTTGATCTCCACAGTAGGCACAATTCTGTCCGTGTTCCTTGGTTGGGGTTTTGCCGTTACCATTCCGGCTCTGTACGTTTTCTGCGTCGCCTATGGCCTCCTGGCAGGAGGATTCTCGTCGACGTGGTCAGGCATGGCGAATGAAATCCACAAGGCCAATCCGCAGGCTGACGCAACGGTCATCTTCCCGTTCCTGGAGTTTGGACGTGGGATCGGGAATATTGCGAGCGGTCCGCTCAGCGAGGCGCTGCTTAGAGCGGACAACTGGAGAGGCCACGCGTGGGGAACCTACGGCAGTGGATATGGTGCTCTTGTGGTCTGTACAGGAGTTACTGCACTCGTTGGTGGGGTCTCTGTGCTTGCTCGGCAGCTCAGGTGGGCATGAGATCAATCTTGGGATCATGAACAGTTTCGAGACGATCTCAGTGTCGTCTTGTCAATATAGTTAAGATGCATCGCGGGTCAACGAATCATTCTTGCAGGACAATTTAGTTGGCAACAGCGAACGAAACTCGTTGGTCAACTAAAGAAAGCTAAAAAACGCTATCAAGGATATTCAATGCAAAGGTGGATGCCAATTTTAGTCACATCATTTCGGGCTTTGACATCGTTATTTCGTAACCCAACCCCAGACTCTCCAATACCACGGCTTAGGGGGACCAGTCTCCTTCTTGTAGGCCAACCGACCAGTGTCAAGATCAGCCTCGGCGGGTTTGACGAATGATGGCCGCACGATGATCTTATGTCCCAAGTAAAGCACCACGAAAACGATCGGGCAGATGTAGGCGATGAAAAAATCGGTCACATTGAAGGTGGGGATGAAGGCCGTGAACCCCTGTGTCAGGGCGATGAGGATGTTGAAAAAAAGGCCGTACCAAGCTAGGTAGGGCTGGAAGACAGCCTTATAGGGGAGCGTGTCGCGAGAGATGTTACGCGCGGCCAATGCGCGCATAAAAGCGATATGGCATGCATTGATCGAAGACCAAGTCACAAATCCAGCCACACTGGACAGGTTGACCAGCCAGGTAAACACCTGTCCAGCACCATTGGATACGTTCATGAAGCCCAGCAGTCCAAATAGCGCAGTGAATGTGACGCTGATGTATGGTACACCTCCTTGGGTTGTTCGAGCGAAGAATTTCGGCGCAAATCCCTCATGAGCAAGTCCAACCAAGATTCGGCTACCGCTGTACACGTTGGAGTTTGCGGCCGACAGGACAACAGTAAGCAACACAACGTTAATCAAGCTCGGAAGAACCTTGACGCCAGCCAAATCGGCAGCAATGACCATAGGCGAGGAAGAAGCGTCGGTATTGCCCGTGGTCAATCGGTCGTTGGTGTAGGGAACAACCAGCCCGATGAAGAAGATCGTGAGCACAAAGAACAGGAGGATTCGCACGAAAGTCTTGCGAATAGCCGAGGGCACAGTCTTCTGGGGGTTTTCAGTCTCTCCAGCAGCCACACCAACTAGCTCTGTGCCTTGGTACGAGAACCCGGCCTGAATGAGCACGGCCCAGAATCCAACGAATCTGCCAACTGACACTGGTTGATCAATCAGGTGAGTCGCAAAGGCACCGGGATCCTTCCAGTAGCGGAACCCAAGATAGCCCTCAGCGCCCACACCACAATCAATACAAATCGCAAAGATCATGAAACCGATGACAGTCGCGACCTTGATCGAGGAGAACCAGAATTCAAGCTCGCCATAAAAGTTCACAGGCAGGAAGTTCAGCGCGGTGATAAACACCCAGAAGACGCCAATGAAGATCGCAATGTTAAGACTCGGATCCCAGTATTGGATAATGGTTCCCGTAGCAGTAAGCTCGACGGCGAATGTGGAGGCCCAATTAAACCAGTAGATCCAACCCATGGAGAAACCCAAACTCGGGTCAATCAGCCGAGCAGCGTAGGAGGTGAAAGCGCCTGGAATTGGGATATAAGTCGCGACTTCGCCAAGGGAGGTCATCACTGAATACACGATCGAGCCGACAAAAATGTAGGCGATGAGAGCGCCCGCTGGTCCGGAGTATGCGATGGCGGTGCCACTGGAGATGAAGAGACCTAGAAGAGTCAGTTACGGTCGCCGTCACACCAAGTCGCTCTTGCGAGTTCGTACCCGTTCCAATGGTTCCACCTAAAAAACAGCTTTTGTTAGTAAAACGCAATGGTAGAGGGGCGGGCATGTACAGGTCCAACGAACCGATTGCAATCATCTGCAGATGCCGACTCTTCAACTTGCGCTTCAGCTCTCCGGGAGCTGATTTCGAGTGATTACCCTCCGCATCAGACGGTTTAATGTCTTGCGCGACATGCTTGGTGTCCGAATCAAGAGCTTCGCCTTTCACCGACTTGCTGGTGGTGATCTCGGGCGCCGAGGCAACATCTTCGGAAGCCATGTCGGGCTCGTGGATTGACAAGACGCAGGAAAAGCACGAACAATGGTCAAGAGTCTATCGACACCCCCAGATGACCGATCAGTGCTAGATGGCTGTCTGGAGAAAACTGGCAAGATTTTTTCATTGCCTCCATCCTGCAAATTTCCGTTTTCGCTTAGACGCTTGGACGCTTCGGTCAAAATTCGGTGTGGTTCCGGCAAGGCAAAAAAGGATCCACAGCCACGGCGCGGAGAGGAATTTGTTAGGTAAAACGGTGCCGGAGAGGCAAGAGCACACGACTGGTAGCGCCAATCGGCATGCCGAGCTCAACGAGTGAACCAGACATGATGCGACCCGACGCTATGTCGTGTGGCAGTTTCGCTGGGTTGAAGCTTCAAAGGTCTGAAAGCTTGGTGTGGCTCTTAGAAGGCGGGGCAGAGTGAAAGTTGGAAGGAGAAAGAAGGAAGATTGACAAACAAGCAGCGCCAAGGATCGTGTGAATTGAGATCACGTGTCCTACCAACGCAGCTGACAACTACAACTAATCGAGGCCATCAAGGCCCCCATGACTACTGAAATAGACCTTCTTCCACAAGGTGGCTGGCTGCCTTTTCTCAGTAAAAGTCAATATCACAAGTCCCGTCTCTTTCCAGTATGGCGTAGTTCATCTTGTCAACAGATGGTCTCTCTGGACACTCGTATGCAATGATTAACTTGCTTCCCTAGTCTACGCAAAGTCGATCAAATCTTCGCCTTTGATTGCTCTTTGGCCTCCATGTCCTTCTTGCTTGGGCCGGTAAATCCAAAAATATACGCGGCGACTTTCCGCATCTGAATCTCCTCGGCGCCTTCCGTGATCCGATAGCGTCGGAAATGGCGATAAATATGCTCGAAGGGATAGTGACGCGAATACCCATCGCCGCCGTGGATCTACTTCGATTAGCTCAACGGTTCTCAGCTGGGAATTCTCCAGCGAATCTTACCTGAATGGCTCGGTCGGCAGCCTGACAACAGAGTCGGTTGGCCCAGAAATTACACATGGCCACCTTGTCGCTGAGTTGGCGCTCGATGGCGACCCAAGGTGGCTGTGAGATTTTCCCTGCTTTGCTTGCAGCGACAATGCGATCCATATCACAACTCGTTTTCAGGATAAGGAGACGCAACATCTCGACTTGGGTCATCAACTCCACGACAGGGAATTGGATGGCTTGGTTGTCGGCCAGCATCTTGCCCTCGCCCCAGATCTTGCGAGAACGTGCACGCTCAATGCTGCGATCGAGGCAGAACTTGGCCGCACCACAGGAGCTGGCTGCTTGCCGGATACGATTCTCATGAACAAAGGTCTGCGCAATGGCCAGGCCTTGATCGATAGTCCCCAACACGGCTGACTCTGGTACCCAAACACGATCAAACTCGACGGTTGCGTGGTCGGTTGGCATGTTCAATGTCCACTCGTAGCTGGCAATTTTGACTCCCGGCATGTCACGAGGTACAAGGAAGGCTGTTATTCCTTTCGCAGACCCTGCAACTCCCGAGGTTCTTGCAAAAATCAGAAAGTGAGTACAGTGATGGGCGCCTGTCTGCCACTTCTTCGCTCCGCTGATTTCGAACCCGTCCCGTTGTCGACTGGCAACGGTGGACATGAAGGTCGCATCGCTGCCATGATCTGGCTCGGTCAGGCCAAATGTTGTGCGAAACTCCCCTCGAAGACGGGCAGGAATGAGTGTCTGCCGTTGTTCCTCGCTGCCGAAATGATGAAGCATAAGGAGATCGGGGAAGTTTCCCACGATGCTGTGCTCATTCTGCAAGTCGTTCGCCAGTCCTAATCCACCACCATAGACTGGGTGTGATGATAAGTGGAAGCGAATGGCTGACATCCACAAGTTGGTGTCAGGATGCTCTTGCCCTCCATATTGTTTCGGGAGTGCAAATCGGTAGAATCCCGCCGCGTCAGCGATGTCACGAGCCTGACCTGTAATTGATGTAAGACCCCAGTCCAATGTCCGTGATTGAGTTCATTGTCGAGACTCACTCAATATCTTCTCCCACTCCGGACGTGGGTTTCCATCTTGATCCCAATCGGTCCGAGCATGTTCACGGCGATGATCGAAGAACCGATTGTTGTCGTCCTTGTGCTGCAACGGGAGGATGGTGGATTGGACAAAGGAATCAATTGATTCGAGATGAGCTTTCAATTCATTTGGAAGTTCAAAATTCATATTGGCGATTGTGAGCTACTGAACATTGCGCGTCATACCACGTTGAGTTTATGTACAGAGTAGTAAACCTGCGCCACATTTCCCCGCATTCGGACCTCGGCTTCCACTTCGGGTAGTACTCCGCTTTAAGGTTACCTGATTACCAGGATATGTACTCCGTATAAACTTTCTAATTATCCAGAGTATCTAGCGGTAGAAGATATTGAATTTCAAAGGTAGAATATGTATTGCGCCGGCCGTAACCAAGGGTTGTTGAGTGACTATGAGGCTCAGGTGTAGTGCCTACCTAGGTATCCTTTAGGTTTGGGCAAGACCTGGAACCCCACTCGCATAAGGTTGGAATTTGTCAACTTCATGAAAACATCGCATATTAGGAAGATTCCTGCGACTAATGAGGATAAAACCTGCAGTCGTGCTAGTTAGGGTCGAAGTATGCAATCTCCAATGAAATCTGCCGCCATGGCTAGATAACGCAAAGTGCCTTTTGAAACCATCGGCAATCTCGAAAACTTTGTCGCCTTTGCGGACTACTATTGAATTCCCTAAGTCCAGTCTCCAAGACCATGCCCGCGGGACTTTTCTCGTGGCTTTCACATGGTCTTCGCACGTCCAGACCTCGTGTGCTTGTAGCGACTGAGGCGTTTGGGTAACACTGCATGATGATATTGATGCTGGCAAAATTTCAAATAGTAACTGTGTAACGCATATGGCTGATGTACCCAAAACCTGAAGGCGGAGGATTTTTTACATTATGTAGCCCCCAATTGAATGAATGAAACACGAAGCATGAAGGACGTTTGCAAGTTGGTCTTCATGTGCTGCAGGAGCTTCACACTGGTTCAAGTGCCATTATTCGCGGAGACTTCACCGCTCATGCGAAAAAAACACTCTCGTCAACTCTTCTTGACCATTTTCGCCGCCGTGGCCTAGCCGCAAGAGATCCATCAAGGATGCAGGCAATTGTGAAATGTTTCAGATAGCGCTATGAACTCCGCGCAGTCTATACACTGCTTTCCCAATGCGGTGTCATTATTTGTCAACTTTAATTGAAGCCTCTGTTCGGTTGCACTGAAGTTGTCTGTTTCAACTGTTCGTCAACTTTGGGACCAGGCTCACTCCTGCTGTAAGACGCTAGCTTTGTTCGCAGTCGAATCTTGAAGGACGTGTGCGGCTATAATTCAGCAAGAATGTTGAAAACCCAGATCCCACGATAGGATCCTCTCTGCGTCAATTCTGTCCAGCCAGGAACAAAATTATCCGACTATCTGAGGACGAATTACTGCGTACTGCTATCCAATCCATGGTCTGGGCCTCCTCACAATGAGTGTAAGTCATGGATATCTTGGTGGACCCACCCCAAGGAAACCCTTGGTAATGAAAGGTCTTTCTGACGACCAACGCTAGTTCTTCTTCAGATAACCCACGTAAATATTATAAAAGATTGAATCATAGATACCTATACGTTTACTTCCAGTTTCATACTAAACCAAGACGAGAAACTAACATACCGCTGAACATCAACCTTAGAACACACTGTTTTCGAATGTCGTTTTTCTAGCTTCATGCCATAGGTTTGTCAAAGTATGGCATACAGGGGTAAGTAGAGGCTCTCGCCATCAGTAACTGTTTAACTGAGATTATGTTCACATGAATTCATAAAAGCCCCGTCCATTAAATCGCCTGAAATGGGCCTCAGAGAGCATTATAAAATGAGTGCATACTATGCAAAAATCTGGTCACGTTGAACAGTGTTGGATCTGTCGTAAAATGGATACTCTGGGATTTTCCCTCTCATATTTCCCGGCTTTTGATGATTTGCAGCTCAAGACTCGCTTTCAATTAGGACCATTGGCCATCAGTCCTATGCTTGGTCAGCACCTCAAGTAGATGTTATTGCAATCGACAACATTCACTATACAAGTTTCTAGAAATAAGTACCGTTGTCAGCCATCATGAGGATACATGGGCCTGATTATCGAAGGGTTTATGTCAACATCAAGTTTTAATTGGAGTCTACTGCAATGCACCCAGCTTCGAATTATCGACAGTCTCGAAGATCTGCTTGTGATCGATGTCGCGGATTCAAGCTACGCTGTGAGCGGGATCAAGTAGGCGGCAGATCTTGCGAAAGATGTCTCAAAGCTCAAGTGATTTGTACCACGAGCATCAGCCATTCAACACAAAACTTCAATCATTCCAAGACAAACACACCTACACTGATGAGCAAATATGACGGAAACTACTTCAGTCTTGACCGACTCTCCATGCCAGCTCTTCACAGGCCGTGTCTTTCGAGAGTCCGGAAGCCGCTGGAATCCCATGGGATGCTGCGAAGGCACAATAATCAGAGTCTCCCTTCCTGGAGAGAATTCAATCCCTACTCATACGTCAAGAGTGACAGTGACATGACCTATGGTACAAATGATCTCACTCTGTCATTTCATTCCGACTCTTCTGTGAAGGTGCCTCATGAATACTGGCTAGACGCAACGCCGGCTTTGGACCTGACTTTTCCAATGGTTGGTATCCCAGAAAACAACAAGAATCAATCTGACCTATGGGCACGATCACTAATCAAAATCAACTCAGCAACCGATTATTTCAAACTTCCCGGAGCCTGACACCCATCTCAGGGGTGAATTTCCAATTCCTGACACGTTTGCTATGGGCTCCTTGTCCAACGGTTCCAGTGGGCTAATGACGAATGGAGTCGGTCCTTCCAACCCATTTGCCGGCCCTTATTATATTCCCGCAGAGGATCTGACTGGAACTTCTTCGACGAATATGCAAGAAGGACTAGCTGGAGGCGAAGAGTCTCAACTCGTTTCTTCTAGTGTTTGGGGTTCGCCAGGCTCATACAGTATACAAAAAAGGCTGCTGGAGCTAAATCTTGCATTGATAGAAGATCTTGAGCACCTCGAGTGGGACTCAACCGCGCCTTTGTCGATGAACTTCGTTGGAGACAACATGGCTCCTTCCGTCAGCAAACTCGATGTTCCAGTCTTTCGAATGTTGGACCACTCAGCACAACTTCTGGAAATAATCGAGTCTCGAAGATTTCCTTCTGGAGCTCAGGCTGCGCTATCCGTTGGTACTGAGCATCCGAGGATTTACTCTGATAACATCACACAATCGCCAAGCAAACTCTTCTTTGAGGAAACGATAGAAGGCGGAGTAGCGACCGCGTCCTCACTTGATTCCGGTTATATGACTGCAATGGTGTCGCCACGAGATAAAAGCCAGGTCTTGCCTCCAAAGCACACGTTACCTGTCTTTCTCAGTATATTGACAACATACTCCCATCTTGTTCGATTCTACCATGCTATCTTCACTCAACTCTATCAGATGTTTCTTATAATCCCGCCTCCTGAAGATTCGACATTTTTTGTGCTTCCAAGCTCACACCATGGAAACCTGGGGATGGACGGAAACTTGAGTGCTCAAGTGCAAGCGCTCATTGAACTTAGCTTCAATATGCTCGCGGAGCTTGAGAATACCCTTGAGCTTCAGTCTGGATGTTATTCTCAGTCAGACATATCGTCCAGCCATTGTGACTCTGTGCTAGATAACGCCCCATTGGCAGCCATTCGGGAGCAGATTTTGGCCCATGAAGATATAATTTCGGGGATTCCATTGAAGGAAACAATGACCTGTTTGAGTCAACTAGTGAAAGCATCGGCAGAAAGATGAGGATTTACGGATAAGAAAAGACAATAGCGTATCACAGCAATTTCAAATAATATGGCATTCTTGACGATCAAGTTATGGCGATCCAGTAAAGTGATCGGTTTCGAGAATGCTTCTTTGCTATTCAAATAACCCACCACATGTTGCACAATAGGATGATCCCTATTGTACCTCAGATGCGTCTAGCGGACTCGGAATTCTGGAAATTAGCCAATTGTCCTTGCTCTGGACCCTTTCCCATAATTTCACTGGCAACAAAAGAAGATATCATTGCTCTTATAACTATCCAAATTTGCCGAGATTGGGAAGCAGCACGCCCGAATCACAGGTTTACAGCGCAGCACCAAGATTTTCTTTGCGTAGTATTCCCATATTCCAGCTTACGCCACTTCCTCTAGTAAGACAACTAACTTCTGACCCGAGACGGTGCCCTCCTTAAGCATTTTCAGCCCCTCGGAAATTCCTTCAAAGCGCCCAGGAACCAGCTTGACCGGGCTAGGCTTGAGCTTGCCGTCGTCAATTAAGTGCTGGATTGTCTTATACCAAGATCGAGCCCAAGTTCCTATCTCAGGTCTTGGAGGAATTCCATATGGTTCTGGCAGCTGCACGCCGTTGCCGGAGATGGCACCCCCCATGACAAGATCATTCTTGACAGTCTTTCGAGTACAGAGGTGCTCCTGGTATTGTTCAAGCGCACAGTACCTCCCTCCGGTTCGGCCGATGGCCTCCTGGCAGAGGCGCACTGTCTTTGCCTCCGCAAATGGATCGAGAGCATAACGGAGGGTGTTCTTTGTCGCAGCGCGGATATCTTGGGCGCATGTTTCGGAGTTGTAGTCAAACACCAAATCGGCGCCGTAGGACCGAACCAGGTCAAAATTCTTCGGCGAGCATGTCGTGATGACACGGTGACCACATCTAGATAGTAATGATCAGTTCACCTGTTAATAACTGCCCACCGGAACCAAACCAACGTACAACTTTACCATCTGAATCGCGAGAAGCCCAATAGTACTGCTTCCTCCGTATACGAAAACATCTACAGGCGACTTGGACGGAGCTTCCAAGGTCCCAGGTATCTGAAGCGACCAGAACAGAGCAACTCCAAGTGTCGCGATGCCCGTTCCAGAGATTGCCGGTGCAGTCTCAAAGGATATTTCCTTGGGCATATGGAACGCAAAGTCCTGATCAATTCTCACGTACTCGCAGTAAGAGCCCGCAGTCGGATCAGCTTGGTTCGATCCTTGAACTGCACCAAAGACTCTCTCTCCAAAATGGAACCGACCCTCAGCGGCTGCTTTGCTACCCATAGCGACGACGATACCTGCGAAGTCACACCCGTCCCAAAGTCCAGGCGTAGGGAACCTCAGGGGCATCTTGAAATCGCAGGGATTGAGAGACACGGACACGGTTCGCACGAGTATTTCATGCGACTTGAGATCAGGTATGGGTAGACCCGACGTAATCTTCAGGCTTCCGCCCTCATGCTGGATTACGGCTGTTTGTGTTGGCGGGAGTTCGACTGCGGATAGCATTTTGAACTAATCTTGGAAGAAGGGATTAACCGAGTCGGACGGTGAATCTTCGAAACGACAAGAATTGCGTTCGGCAATGAAAGTATAACACCTTCAGTCGCCCTTGATTATATACTGTATGAGAACATGGACTTGTTTTCAATTCCAGGGCCGATTTGCAACGAGCTCCATTTGATGACGCTCGCAGCTTCAGTCAGTCTAATTTCCGACATCCAGGGCTTGGGTCAGCAGTATGTCTCTAGCCCATTGAGCCATTGTCTGCGACTTTTTGTAGTTGCCTATTCGAACGTCCCTGCATGAGTTAGGTATGGGGTATATGTCTTTACACATTGTCCTTACACATTATCGTAATCCGCATCAATCCTTTATAATAAGAGGCCTGAAGGGTGTACAAGAATTGACATTCGGGACTTCTGGGAGAACAATGCCTCGGACCTGAAAGTTCAGGCAGCGGCATTTTGTTTCAGGAGCTGAGTTTCAGGTGGTGGTATGCATTTGGACTGACTGACGATGTACGTAGTAGAACCTCCTTACCGCCGACTAGTCCGAACCAGAACGCGTCGAGGCCTTCGGACTGCATGATACTGTAGCAGTTGGGATGCCAGTTGCTGGGCCAACATCACTTCCAAGGTACTTGAAGCCTGGGTTGTGGAAATATTCCAGATATCGATATGTACTTATGGTGATGAGTGGGCAAAACAACTGGAGGACTTCCGGGTTCCATCAGGTGGTGGTTTACGTTTAAGTCAAGGCCCGTTGGCCAAACCTTAAAGGATACCTCTACAATTTTATCACCTTCAATAAGGAAAAGCTAACCCCTAGGAGGAAACTTAAGCATCCATTTGTCGAATGATTGTAGCGATATATATCAGCCCTTAAGAGGTACAACCCGATGGGGCTCATGAATAGGTACCCGTCAGCACCTGAAGCCCACCTTCCCTCTTCGACGACTACCTTCTCTAGACACTAATGGATGAATGTCTATCAATAGATCCTCTCACAATCTCATTGACTCTTAGGTAGTTAGGTATATGATACCAGGTATCTGACCGTGCCCACGATTTTTATCCGCTTGGCTCACTCTAAGCGGGCATGGGTTCAAACAACGGGCGGACTTTTCAATGTTACGTGGCAGTTCTGGTGTCTTGAACCTTATAATCTCGCCCCAAGTCTGCAGAAGCCACTGTTGGGATTTTCAGGACTCAGTGATTCTCCTAGGTAAAGTATTAGCGCGGGTGGACGTACTTCTACCGATTTGATGCTAAGCGTCAAGAGATAGGCTCTGAGGATCTTTTGGTTATCCCAGTCTATTGTAGATTATCTATTTCATTCGGTTCAATTTAGATACTTCTTTTCAAAGAACTCAATTTTGTGAAGTTAGTGGTTGCGCGGCACTATGGTATCTAAGTCTAAGCGGCAGATACCTTGGAAGTCGACAGCCCCGCCGTTCCCCGCTTTTCTAATTCGTCATTGAAGGCGTGCATGTCACCATATCGTGGGATCACTAGCCGACCGCCCGCTAGGTTACCGATGGCCCGAGGAGTGCCATCTTCATTGATCTGCCCTCAATCATCGATTGTGTGAGAATCAGCTAGGAACACGGTTGAACATTAGTCCAAATGACGACTCGTGCAAGTCTAGGGCCGTCAAAACCATCAAGATCACGCTTCGGTTAGTTATTGTTTGGTAATCGGGTATGTTGCTATGATATTGACATACACAGGCTGTCGCACCTGTCGGGCGCGTAAAGTGAGATGGCCCAAGATTCATGGCTGCGCGTTCTCAAACTAACGCCTCTCTGTCACTATAGGTCAAGTGTGACGAACGACCGGGCGAGTGTGGTAATTGTACCAGGCTTCGTCTAGATTGCTTGGGCTACGGGACATCACCAAGGCATCATGCCCGAGGGGCTCTAAATGAAAGCTCGAAGAATAAAAGAACGTATCGATCCTGCACAGCGTGCCGTGCCTCGAAAACGAAATGCTCAGGAGACCGCCCAGCATGCCGAAGGTGTCAGAGTAAGGCTGTTGATTGCGTCTATTCTGAATCCTCTCGGCCCAGCTGGGTAGAACGTGTTGAAGTCGCCCCGAGGAACTGCCAAGATTCTATCCTCACTCCACATGAACATGCGCATCCGTCGCCTGAAACATTCCGCCGGTCCAGACCATCGCAGGCTGGTGAACAACAAACCACACCGCAATCCCCGTCCCCATTATATGTCCGCTCTTGCACAACAGATACCGAGGAGTCACAACTCTCATCACTCACCTGGTAACATAATAGTGGCCCGGCATGACATACTTTGGCTTACGGTTCGAAACAGGATCAATGCCCCGCATCTTCCGAGCCCTCAGAAAATTAGGTTGCTTGTTGAAGAATACTTCAACAACGTTCATCCCCTACGCTGCTTCGCGTTTATTCACCGACCCACATTTTTGCAAAATTTGGACAAAGGCCGTACGAATAAACAGGATAACAATGCGCTACTCCATATAATCTGCGCTCTCGGTGCGCAGTATGCATGGACCAAAACTTCTCAATAGTGAGCCGACATCACTGACTCTTGTCAAAGGTTCTATGCACTTGC